>JASDQU010384066.1:0-10653 GCA_032191745.1 Picea mariana | reverse complement strand
ACTAGCTGAAAAATGGTGCTCTTAATCCAATGCAACTGATGATTCATGCATCTGAGTCCCGTTTTGAGTTTTATCGCGATTTTCAACTCGTCTCCTCAAGCCATTTAGAGACATGTGGTCAATTTGGTCCAAGGGCATAAAATCCAAACTGAGTAGCATAACAGACTTCCTTAAGCTCCGACAAGTCTATTTGGCTAAGCCCCACATGACTACACTAGCCAAAAATACTCGACACAGTGTTCTTAAAAATCGACCTCCTCTTCAGAAACTGCACAATGCCTCATTGACCAAAACACTAGTGTTGGAAATACTCTAACAAATAGTTTTTCGATCGAAGGAATGATAGAGTAAGAGACCCAATAGCTGAAACCCAGTGCTACAAACCAATGCAACTGACGGTTTGTGCATCTGAGTCTCGTTTTGAGTTTTATTGATAGTTGCAACTCGCCTCCTCGGGCCATTCAAGGACATGTGGCCAATTTGGTCCAGGGGCATAAAATCCAAACCGAACTGCATAATGGAGTTTTGTAAGCTCCCGCAAGTCTGTTTGGCCAATTCCCATGTGACTACACTAGCAAAAACAGTTCGACAGAGTGTTCCTGAAAATCAAATTCATCTTCAGAAATTGCACTATGCCTTGTTTGCCAAAATCCTAGTGTTGGAGATGCTACAACAAATGGTTTTTCCGTCGATGGAATGATAGCGTAGGGGCCCCACTAGATGAAACCCAGTTCTCTTAATCCAATGAAACTGACGGTTCATGCATATGAGTCCCGGTTTGATTTTTATCGAGAGTTGCAACTCGTCTCCTCAAGCCATTGAAGGACATGTGGTCAATTTGGTCCGGGGGCATAAAATCCAAACAGAGTAGCATAACGAACTTCCATAATCTCCTGCAAGTCTATTTGGCCAAGGACCACGTGACTGCACTAGCCAAAAAGACCCGACACAGTGTTCTTGAAAATCGACCTCCTCTTCAAAAATTGCACTATGCCTCATTGACCAAAACCATAGTGTTGGAGATACTCCAACAAATTATTTTTTGGTCGATGGAATGATAGGGTAGGAGCCCTAATAGCTGAAACCAGGTACTCTGGATCCAATTCAACTGAAGGTTCATGCATCCGATTCCTGGTTTGAGTTTTATCGATAGTTGCAACTCGCCTCCTCAAGACATTCAAGGACATGTGGCCAATTTGGTCCGAGGGCATAACATCCAAATCGAGCAGCATAACAGAGTTTCATAAGCTCCCACAAGTCTGTTTGGACAAGTTCCATGCAACTGCACTAGCCAAAAATGCCAGCATAGTGTTCTTGAAAATTGACCTCATCTTCAGAAATTGCACTATGCCTCATTGATCAAAACCCTAGTGACGGAGATACTCCAACAAATGGTTTTTTGGTCGACAAAATGATAGCATAGAGGCCCCACTAGATGCAAAATGGTGCTCTTAATCCAATGAAATTGATGATTCATGCATCTGAGTCCCAGTTTGAGTTTTATCGCGATTTTCAACTTGCCTCCTCAAGCCATTTAGAGCCATGTGATCAATTTGGTTAAGGGGCATAAAATCCAAACCGAGTAGCATAACAGACTTCTTTAAGCTCTGAAAATTCTGTTTGGCCAAGGCCCACATGACTACACTAGCCAAAAAGACCCGACACAGTGTTCTTAAAAATCGACCTCCTCTTCAGAAATTGCACAATGCCTCATTGACCAAAACCCTAGTGTTGGAGATACTTCAAAAAATGGTTTTCTGGTCAAAGGAATGATAGAGTAAGAGCCCCAATAGCTGAAACCCAGTGCTAAGGATCTAATGCAACTAACAGTTCGTGCATCCGAGTCTCGGTTTGAATTTTATTGATAGTTGCAACTCGCCTCCTCGGACCATTCAAGGACATGTGGCCAATTTGGTCCAAGGACATAAAATCCAAACCGAGCAGCATAATGGAGTTTCGTAAGCTCCCGCAAGTCTGTTTGGCCAATTCCCATGCAACTACACTATGAAAAAATGCTCGAAAAAGTGTTCTTGAAAATCAAACTCATCTTCAGAAATTGCACTATGCCTCATTGACCAAAACCCTAGTGCCGAAGATACTACAAAAAATGTTTTTTCGGTTGACAGAATGATAGTGTAGGGGACCCACTAGCTGAAACCCAGTGCTCTTAATCCAATAAAATTGACGGTTCATACATATGAGTCTCGGTTTGATTTTTATCAAGAGTTGCAACTCGCCTCCTCAAGCCATTTAAGGACATGTGGACAATTTGGTCCGGGGGCATAAAATCCAAACAAAGTAGCATAACGAACTTTCATAATCTCCTGCAAGTCTATTTGGCCAAGGACCACATGACTACACTAGACAAAAAGACCTGACACATGGTTCTTGAAAATCGACCTCCTCTTCAGAAATTGCACTATGCCTCATTGACCAAACCCTAGTGTTGGAGATACTCCAACAAATTATTTTTCGGTAGACAAAATGATAGGGTAGGAGCCCCAATAGTTGAAACCAGGTACTTTGGATCCAATGAAACTGACGGTTCATGCATCCAAGTCCCAGTTTGAGTTTTATTGATAGTTGCAACTCGCCTCCTCAATCCATTCAATGACATGTGGCCAATTTGGTCCGAGGGAATAAAATCCAAATCAAGTAGCATAACAGAGTTCTGTAAGCTACCACAAGTATGTTTAGACAAGTTCCATGCAACTACACTAGCCAAAAACACCAGCATAGTGTTCTTGAAAATCGACCTCATCTTCAGAAATTGCATTATGCCTCATTGACCAAAACACTAGTGCCTAAGATACTCCAACAAATGGATTTCTGGTCGACGAAATGATAGCGTAGGGGCCCCACTAGATGAAAATTTGTGTTGTTAATCCAATGCAACTGACGATTCATGCATCTGAGTCCCAGTTTGAGTTTTATCGCGAGTTTCAACTCGCCTCCTCAAGCCATTTAGAGACATGTGGTCAATTTGGTCCAAGGGCATAAAATCCAAACTGAGTAGCATAACAGACTTCCTTAAGCTCCGACAAGTCTATTTGGCCAAGGCCCACATGAATACACTAGGCAAAAAGAACCAACACAATGTTCTTGAAAATCGACCTCCTCTTCAGAAATTGCACAATGCCTCATTGACCAAAACCCTAGTGTTGGAGATACTCCAACAAATGGTTTTCCAGTGGAAGGAATGATAGAATAAGAGCCCCAATGCTACAGATCAAACGCAACTGACAGTTCGTGCATCTGAGTCTCGATTTGAGTTTTATTGATAGTTGCAACTCACCTCCTCAAGCCATTTAAGGATATGTGGCCAATTTGGTCCAAGGGCATAAAATCCAAACCGAGCAGCATAATGGAGTTTCGTAAGCTCCCACAAGTCTGTTTCATCAATTCTCATGCGACTACACAAGAAAAAAATGCTCGATGGAGTGTTCTTGAAAATCGAACTCATCTTCAGAAATTGTACTATGCCTCGTTGACCAAAACCCTAGTGCCGAAGATACTACAACAAATGGTTTTTTAGTCAATGGAATGATAGTGTAGGGCCCCAATAGATGAAACCCAGTGCTCTTAATCTAATGCAATTGACGATTGATGCATATGAGTCTCAGTTTGATTTTTATCGAGAGTTGCAACTCGCCTCCTTAAGCCATTTAAGGATATGTGGTCAATTTGGTCTAGGGGCATAAAATCCAAACATAGTAGCATAAAAAACTTCCATAAGCTCCTACAAGTCTATTTGGTCAAGGAACACGTGACTACACTAGCCAAAAAGACTCGACATAGTTATCTTGAAAATCGACCTCCTCTTCTGAAATTGCATTGCTTCTTACTGAGAAAAACCCTAGTTCTCAAAATCGATAAAAAAACAACTTCTGAGGGATTGGACCCAAGAGTGAGGGGTGCACTAGCTGAAATCCTATACTAGGAATCCAATGGAGATGACGGTTCCTCAATCCAAGTCTCGATTTTCATTTTATGCCCAGTTGCAAGTCGCATCCCAAACAATTTCGGGGACTCTTGGCCAATTCCTCCTTAGGGCATAAAAGACTATCAGAGCAACACTTTTGAGTTATGTGAGATGGTGCAAGCTTGTTTAGGCATGGAATAGGTGACCACATTATCCATCTTCTCCTGAGGGACGATTTCATAAATTGGACCCCTTAATCCAAATGTTGCATTGCTTCAAATTGAGCAAAACACTAGTTCTCAAAATCAATGAGTAAAGCAACTTTCGAGGCTTGGAAACCGGGAGTGAGGGGTGTTCTAGCTGAAATCCTATCTTAGTAATCCATCAGAGTTGACGGTTCCTCAATCCGAGTCTCAGTTTTTTTTTTATGCCCAGTTGCAAGTCGCATCCCAAACAATTTCAGGGTCTCTTGGCCAATTCCTCCTTAGGGCATAAAAACCTAACGGAGCAACATTTTTGAGTTCCGTGAGATGATGCAAGATTTTTTAGGCATGGAATAGGTGACCACATTATCGATTTGCTAATGAGGGACGGTTTCATAAATTGGACCCCTTAATCCATATGTTGCATTGCTTCAAACCGAGCAAAACACTAATTCACGAAATCAATGAGTAAAGCAACTTCCGAGGCATGGCACCCGAGAGTGGGGTGCTCTAGCTGAAATCCTATCCCGGTAATCCATCGAAGTCGACGGTTTCTCAATCCGAGTCTCATTTTTCATTTTATGCCCAGTTGCAAGTGGAATCCCAAACCATTTCGGGGACTCTTGTCCAATTCCTCCTCAGGGCATAAAAACCTAACAGAGCAACATTTTTGAGTTTCGTGAGATGTTGCAATCTTGTTTAGGCATGGATTATGTGACCACATTTTTCATCCTCTCCCAAGGCATGGTTTTATAAATTGGATCCCTAAATTTAAATGTTGCATTTCGTCTTACAAAGCAAAACACTAGCTTAAATCCTATGCCATAAATCCAATGGAGACAACGGTTCCTTAATCTGAGTCTTGGTTTTCGTTATATACCGAGTTGCATGTCACATCCCAAACCATTTCGGGGACTCTTGGCCAATTCCTCCTCAGGGCATAAAAACCTAACGGAGAAACATTTTTTATTTTCGTGAGATGATGCAAGCTTGTTTAGGCATTGAATAGGTGACCACATTATCCATCTGCTCACGAGGGATGGTTTCATAAATTGGACCCCTTAATCCAAATGTTGCATTGCTTCAAACTGAGCAAAACACTAATTCTCGAAATCAATGAGTAAAGCAATTTTTGAGGCATGGCACCCGAGAGTGAGGGGTGGTCTAGTTGAAATCCTATCCCAGTAATCAATCGAAGTCGACGATTCCTCAATCTGAGTCTCGGTTTTCCTTTTATACCCAGTTTCAAGTGGCATCCCAAACAATTTCGGGGACTCTTGTCCAATTCCTCCTCAGGGCATAAAAACCCAACGGAGCAATATTTTTGAGTTCCGTGAGATGCTGCAATCTTTTTTAGGCATGGACTATGTGACCACATTGTCCATCCACTCCCGAGGCATGGTTTTCTAAATTGGACCCCTAAATCCAAATGTTGCATTGCTTCTTACTGAGCAAAACCCTAGTTCTCAAAATCGATGAAGAAAACAACTTCCAAGGGATTGGACCCAGGAGTGAGGGGTGGTATAGCTGAAATCCTATGCTAGGAATCCAAAGGAGATGATGGTTCCTAAATCTAAGTCCTAGTTTTATTTTTATTCCCAGTTGCAAGTTGCATCCCAAACAATTTCGGGGACTCTTGGCCAATTCTTCCTTAGGGCATAAAATCCTAACGGAGCAGCATTTTTGAGTTCCGTGAGATGCTGCAAGATTTTTTAGGCATGGACTAGGTGACCACAATATCGATCTACTCATGAGGGACGGTTTCATAAATTGGACCCCTTAATTCAAATGTTTCATTGCTTCAAACTGAGCAAAACACTAATTCACGAAATCAATGAGTAAAGCAACCTCTGAGGCATGGCACCTGAGAGTGAGGGGTGCTCTAGATGAAATCCTATCCCAGCAATCCATCGCAGTTGACAGTTCCTCAATCTTAGTCTCGGTTTTCTTTTTATGCCCAGTTGCAAGTGGAATCCCAAACCATTTCGGGGACTCTTGTCCAATTCCTCCTCAGGGCATAAAAACCTAACGGAGCAACATTTTTGAGTTCCGTGAGATGCTGTAATATTTTTTATGCATGGAATATGTGACCACATTGTCCATCCTCTCCCAAGGCATGGTTTTATAAATTGGACCCCTAAATTTAAATGTTACATTGCTTCTTACTAAGAAAAACCCTAGCTCTCAAAATCGATGAAAAAAACAACTTACGAGGGATTGGACCCGGTAGTGAGGGGTGATCTAGCTTAAATGCTATGCCAGAAATCCAACGGAGACAATGGTTCGTCAATCTGAGTCTTGGTTTTCGGTATATACCAGGTTGCAAGTCGCATCCCAAACCATTTCGGGGACTCTTGGCCAATTCCTCCTTAGGGTATAGAAACCTAACAGAGCAACATTTTTGAGTTCCGTGAGATGATGAAAGCTTGTTTAGGCATGGAATATGTGACCACATTATCCATCCTCTCACGATGGATGCTTTCATAAATTGGACCCCATAATCCAAATGTTGCATTGCTTCAAACTGAACAAAACATTAATTCTCAAAATCAATGAGTAAAGAAACTTATGAGGCATGGCACCCGAGAGTGAGGGGTGGTATAGATGAAATCATATCCCAATAATCAATGAAATTCGAAGGTTCCTCAATCCGAGTCTCGATTTTGTTTTTATGCCCAGTTGCAAGTGGCATCCCAAACCATTTTGGGGACTCTTGTCCAATTCCTCCTCAGGGCATAAAAACCTAACAGAGTAACATTTTTGAGTTCCATGAGATTATGCACTCTTGTTTAGGCATGGACTATGTGAAAACATGGTCCATCCACTCCCGAGGCATGGTTTTATAAATTGGACCCCTAAATCCAATTGTTGCATTGCTTCTTATTGAGCAAAACCCTAGTTCTCAAAATCGATGAAAAAAACAACTTTTGAGGGATTAGACCCGGGAGTGAGGGGTGCTCTAGCTGAAATCCTATGCTAGGAATCCAACGAAGATGACGGTTCTTCAATCTAAGTCTCATTTTTCTTTTTATGCCCAGTTTCAAGTCACATCCTAAACAATTTCGGGGACTCTTGGTCAATTCCTCCTCAAGGCATAAAAGACTAACGGAGCAACATTTTTGAGTTCCATGAAATGTTGCAAGCATTTTTAGGCATGGAATAGGTGACCACATTATCCATATGATACCGAGGGACGATTTCATAAACTGGACCCCTTAATCCAAATCTTGCATTGCTTCAAACTGAGAAAAACACTAGTTCTCAAAATCAATGAGTAAAACAACTTTCGAGGCTTGGCAACCGAGAGTGAGGGGTGTTTTAGCTGAAATCCTATCTTAGTAATCCATCCTTAGTAATCCATCGGATTCGTCGGTTTCTCAATACGCGTCTCGGTTTTCGTTTTATGCACAGTTGCAATTCGCATCCCAAACAATTTCAGGGACTCTTGGCAAATTCCTCCTCAGGGCATAAAAACCTAACGAACCAATATTTTTGAGTTCCATGAGATGCTGCAAGCTTGTTTAGGCATGGAATAGGTGACCACAATATCGATATGCTCGTGAGGGATGGGTTCATAAATTGGACCCCTTAATCCAAATGTTGCATTGCTTCAAACTGAGAAAAACACTAATTCATGAAATCAATGAGTAAAGCAAATTCTGAGGCATGGCACCTGAGAGTGAGGGGTGCTCTAGCTAAAATCATATCCCAGTAATCCATCAAATTCGATGTTTCCTCAATATGAGTCTCGTTTTTCTTGTTATGCCCAGTTGCAAGTGGAATCCCAAACCATTTCGAGGACTGTTGTCCAATTCCTCCTCACAGAAAAAAAACCTAACGCATCAACATTTTTTAGTTCTGTGAGATGCTGCAATCTTGTTTACGCATGGACTATGTGACCACATTGTCCATCAACTCCCGAGGCATGGTTTTATAAATTGGACCCCTAAATTTAAATGTTGCATTGCTTCTTACTGAGCAAAACCCTAACTCTCAAAATTGATGAAAAAACCAACTTACGAGGGATTGGACCCGAGATTGAGGGGTGATCTAGCTGAAATCCTATGCCAAAAATCCAACGGAGACAACAGTTCCTCAATATGAGTCTTGGTTTATTTTATATACCGATTTGCAATTTGCATCCCAAACCATTTCGGGGACTCTTGGCCAATTCCTCCTCAGGGCATAAAATCCTAACAAAGAAACATTTTTGAGTTATGTGAGATGTTGCAATCTTGTTTAGGCATGGAATAGGTGACCACATTATCCATCTGCTCACGAGGGACGGTTTCATTAATTGGACCCCTTAATCCAAATGTTGCATTGCTTGAAACTGAGCAAAACACTAATTCTCAAAATCAATGAGTAAAACAACTTTCGAGGCATGGAACCCGAGAGTGAGGGGTGCTCTAGCTAAAGTCCTATCCCAGTAATCAATCAAAGTCAACGGTTCCTCAATCCAAGTCTTGGTTTTCTTTTTATGCCCAGTTGCAAGTAGCATCCCAAACCATTTCGGGGACTCTTGTCCAATTCCTCCCCAAGGCATAAAAACCTAACAGAGCAACATTTTTGAGTTCCCTGAGATGCTGCAATATTGTTTAGGCATGGAATATGTGACCAAATTTTCCATCCACTCCCGAGGCATGGTTTTATAAATTGGACCCCTAAATCCAAATGTTGCATTGTTTCTTACTGAGAAAAACCCTAGTTCTCAAAATCGATGAAAAAAACAACTTCTGATGGATTGGACCCGGGAGTGACAGGTGCTCTAGCTGAAATCCTATGCTAGGAATCCAACGGAGATGACAGTTCCACAATTAAAGTATCGGTTTTCGTTTTATGCCCAGTTGCAAGTCACATCCCAAACAATTTCGGGGACTCCTGACCAATTCCTCCTCAGGGCATAAAAGACTAACGAAGCAACATTTTTGAGTTCGATGAGATGCTGCAAGATTTTTTAGGCATGGAATAGGAGACCACATTATGCATCCACTCCCGAGGGATGATTTCATAAATTGGACCCTTTAATCCAAATGTTGCATTGCTTCAAACTGAGAAAAACACTAGTTCTCGAAATCAATGAGTAAAGCAACTTTCGAGGCTTGGCAACCGGGAGTGAGCGGTTTTCTACTTGAAATCCTATCTTAGTAATCCATCAAAGTCGACAGTTCCTCAATCCGAGTCTCGGTTTTCATTTTATGCCCAGTTGCAAGTCGCATCCCAAACAATTTCAGGGACTCTTGGCCAATTCCTCCTCAGGGCATAAAAACCTAACGGAGCAACATTTTTGAGTCTCGTGAGATGCCACAAGATTGTTTAGGCATGGAATAGGTTACCAATATATCGATCTGCTCATGACGGGCGGTTTCATAAATTGGACCCCTTAATCCAAATGTTACATTGCTTCAAACTGAGCAAAACACTAATTCGCGAAATCAATGAGTAAAGAAACTTCTGTGGCATGGCACCCGAGAGTGAGGGGTGCTCTAGCTGAAATCCTATCCCAATAATCCATCAAAGTCGATGGTTCCTCAATATGAGTCTCGTTTTTTTTTTTTATGCCCAGTTGCAGGTGGAATCCCAAACCATTTCGGGGACACTTGTCCAATTCCTCCTCAGGGCATAAAAGCCTAACGAAGCAACATTTTTGAGTTTCGTGAGATGTTGCAATCCTTTTTAGGCATGGACTATGTGACCACATTGTCCATCCACTCTCGAGGCATGGTTTTATAAATTGGACCCCTAAATTTAAATGTTGCATTGCTTCTTACTGAGCAAAACCCTAGCTCTAAAAATCGATGAAAAAAACAACTTGTGAGGGATTGGACCCTGGAGTGAGCAGTGCTCTAGCTGAAATCCTATGTCAGAAATCAAACGAAGACAATGGTTCCTCAATATGAGTCTTGGTTTTCGTTATATACTGAGTTGCAAGTCGCATACCAAACCATTTTGGGGACTCTTGGCCAATTCCTCCTCAGGGCATAAAAACCTAACGGAGCAACATTTTTGAGTTCCATGAGATGTTGTAGGCTTGTTTAGGCATGGAATAGGTGACCACATTATCCATCCTCTCACGAGGGATGGTTTCATAAATTGGACCCCTTAATCCAAATGTTGCATTTCTTCAAACTGAGCAAAACACTAATTCTCGAAATCAGTGAGTAAAGAAACTTCCTAGGCATGGAACCCGAGAGTGAGGGGTTCTCTAGCTGAAATCCTATCCCAGTAATCAATCAAAGTCAATGGTTTCTCAATCTGAGTCTCAGTTTTCTTTTTATACCCATTTGCAAGTGGCATTCCAAACCATTTCATGGACTTTTGTCCAATTCCTCCTCAGGGCATAAAAACCTAACAGAGCAACATTTTTGAGTTCCATGAGATGATGTAATCTTTTTTAGGCATGGACTATGTGACCACATTGTCCATCCGATCCCGAGGCATGGTTTTATAAATTGGACCCCTAAATCCAAATGTTGCATTGCTTCTTACTGAGAAAAATCGTAGTTCTCAAAATCGATGAAAAATGAA
>JASDQU010384057.1:0-11076 GCA_032191745.1 Picea mariana | reverse complement strand
ACCATGCACCAACCTGTACCTCAACCTGTAATCAACCTGTACCATAAACAAGTGCATCAACAATGCAACAACCTGTACCTCAACCTGTACCATCAACTATTGAATGAACCATGCAAAAAATATGTACCAATCATGCATCAAATACACATAAACTATGACTCATCAAGATGTACCAACATCATCAACTATACACCTCACGTATGTGCCAACTCATCAACTACTTGTCTCAACCATGTACCCAACATGTACCTCAACCAAAATCCCTCATCATTTACATCATCAAAATATGATTTTTAACTCTATAATAGACCTATTGTATATGATCACATACCTACAAACCTTCCTTAACTTTAACAACAAGAGACTATCATTTTCATCAAACTTTACTTTAGTCTCACATGACTAATTTTGGATTAGTCAGAAATCCTAACTTTCAATAATCATAACTATGTACCTGTAATGAATAAATATATGAAAATGGCACACAATTTCCTTAATTTTCATTTATGCAATTGCTCCAGATTTCACTACTTGGAACCTCTTATAAAAGGAGTTATAGCAAAAATGGAATACCTTTTTGAATTCTAGCTTATTCTAGAGAGCGAACTTGTAGAGCATTCCTTGCAGGTAATATTTGTTGTATGGATCTAAAAATTGTACACAGAATACTAAATATTATATTCTAACCAATACATTTTGTCTTATGGAATTCGGATCTGTTATGAATAAGTTATGATGTTTTTACCCGAAACACCTTTTTTAGACTATTTTCAGGACTAGCCACAAACCCTATTTTCCACGGCATGTAACTCCAAAAATATAACGACCCACAAGCTGAAATTTGTATCACAACTACTTGGATATGTTTCCTCAATGGCCTCCCAAATTCACGGTCTGAGTCATTCTATAAAAAAAATTATTGCGAAAATGGTGAGATGACATGTAAATAACATACTTTAGAAAGCATCATCAAAAGAATTTATCCTCCCTTGAATTTTGGCCTTCTTTACTTCACCTTCCCTCTAAAATTTGGCTTAGATATCCTTTGGTTAACTAAATCACTTGTAGATATTCATTATTCTCAAATGTGATTAAAATGAGAGAGCCTTTCCTCTTATTTATACTTTTATGTAGCTTCCTCAGGGGGTTACCTTCTAACCATTTTAACTCACTTTCCTTATTTTAGGGTTAACCCACTTCTAACCACTTGTCCAATTAGTAATTTCTCCATTAAATTTATTATTTAAATAATTTATTTCGTATCCACTTTTACTTATAGTACACTCATCACTTCACTTTACCTCAAGGGGTTACCTTCTAACCATCTTAAACCGCTTTCCTTGTTTTAGGGATAACCTATTTCTAACTTCTTGTCCACTTAGTAATTTCTCCATTTACTTTATTATTTAAATAATTTGTTTTGTATTCACTTTGACTTATAGTACACTCAGCACTTCACTTTATTATTTACCTTCTAAAATCTCTTAAACCACTTTGACTACTTTGACCTTTTGGGGCTTTTAGATGACTCATGAGGATTCTCCAACTTCACATGGCAATAACTCTCTAACCGTGAGGAGTTATGTGATGTTCCACATACCACCAAAAATATCATGAAATGTACTATCCATCTCAAATATTCTTACCTTAAAATATATCAAAACTCATACCATTATACATCAAACAAACTTGGGTCCATTACCCAAACCTTTCTCCAACTTCACATGGCCATAACTCTCTAATCGTGAGGAGTTATGTGGCATTCCACATACCACCGGAAATGGAATAACATGTTCTATCCATATGGAATATTCTTACCTAAAAATATATCAAAACTTATACCATTATCCATCAAACAAACTTGGGTCCATTACCCAAACCTTTGTGCTACCGGAATTTTCTATCAGAATTTCTTCAAGGGTTTACATCAATGACAACCAACCCAAATAATCAACACTTAAGTAGTTAAAATATCCTTCTTTCAGTGATATTATCTAAGTTACAAGTGCATGTTATTCTTGAATACAAACCACTATTTAGATAACGAGTTAGCTCAACAATAATGACAAGAGATATAAACCTTAGTGAGTCAAGCAACCACAAATTCATATATGCATACCATGTTCTGAGTACCAATATAGAATAAACCAAATCACATCATAAAGTTATAACAATATCTAAACAATGGTTCTTTCTCCAGATCTACAACAACTAGGGTTTAAAATATCATCGAACAAGCTTCGGATCAGAAGATTATAAATCAACTCTTATTGCAATCTAGATCTCAATAATATTATCAATGCACTTGCAAATATTGAATATCTTGTGACATTTTGCAGCCCTAAATTATAGTACACATAGTAAGATCTCGAAGGTTCACAAATTTATTATATATTCATGTGATACCAGGGGATTTGATGGTTCAAAAGACCTTATATTCTTGTTTCAATAATGATCAATAATCGCATATCTGACTGTTATTCTTGGGTACCCCTGTAACCACACCTGTTCAATATATACGCATCATAATGATATTAAATCCTCCACCTATGAGACTTGAAACAAAGTATGTCTTTAATTTCCACAACTAAGATCATATAAGGGTCTTGGATTCACACGGGTAGAAAAGAATGCAATAGATCTAAAGAGATATCACATCCATAACCATTGATGATGCCCTAATGGGCGCAAAAACTCTACTTTGTAACTTAAATAAAACCTCAAATTTTCATTTAAACCTCATGAATTATACATGTTGGGGTCTCGATTGAGCTTCCATCATGTTATTACATTCATGGCAAGCTTCATGATGTCAATTCATCTCTCTTTTTCTCGTGGTCGACTTTAAACTTCCATTCAACTTAGAGTTTGGTGCAATTGTGAGATAATTAGTGCACTCTTTTAGTGAAATTGTTGCACAGAACCAAGCCTTCAAAAAAATGGGCTATCTCCACGATTTAATTTTAAACCAAAAATTGGCACTAAACCTCAAATTGAAGATCAAAGGCTACCCTTTGATTAGAATTTGGATCGACGGTTGTTTTGTTTCTAGAGAAACATACACAATGGGTTCTGGAGGTTGAAAGGGTAGGTTCCAAACCCATTCAGCATGCACCAAAGAGGACTTTATTTGGACACCTGTCAAATGGAAATTTTAATTTACCACCTCTGTATCTCACCTATGTTGCGCAGATTCAATCCAAGCTCTGTAAAATTATTCTTTGATCTATCAACATAAGGTTTAGCAACATGGATTCAATGATATGAAAGAGTGTGATGGATTGGAACTCCAGTTAAGCACAAGAAACTCCATGTTTTAAAATTTATTATGAATCAATTTACAGACATGATAGAGTTGTCCACACTCAATCCTCACACCGACTCATCTCCGAACCCAATCCTTTTACACATAGAAATTTATAATAAATTTTATCTCTCATTGCCAAAACAAACTCCATCTGAGAAATCAATAACTAACCCCTACAAACCTATAAAATCCCTCAAATCACTCCAAATATCCTAATTTAATGAAACAAGTCATAACCTAGTAACTAATTAGGTGTTCTCGATTCCTTTCTAGAGGCATTCGAAATAAATATTACAATTTAAATAAAATTAAGAGGTCCAACCCTCTTTATAAAAAGAATTTAACTCCTAGGTCCATGAAATAAAACTTGAATCAGATGCATGTGCATCAATTGATCTTCCATATATGAATATTAAACAATCATTTGTCAAATATTTTGTATCTATAAAATGAAAACAAAGTATGAAAGATACAAAACACAAATCTGTGAAGTTCGTAAACAACCACACAGTTGATACACTTAGAACTATAACCAAAATGTGCACTATTCAAACCACCATTAATCACAAACCACCAATGATAAACCCTGATATTTCAATGGTAGACCCCTATCTAACCTCAAATTATTCCATTGGTTCATCTACAGAATAATGCGATATACCAATGATAGAGTGTTATAATATTAAATTGCACCATGCATTCATACTTGGCATTAAACCCTCTTACTTGCTATTTTTGCCAAGCCATCACTGAGCATCTCTTCTTAAAAACCCTATTTTTGAAGATGTATGCGCCCTACACCACTAATGATCGTGTACACATGGTTGTTGCACCACTACATCTCGCATACGTACACTAGCTACACCATTACAGCCCACGTATACCCACAAAAGTTGTAAGGAATTCGTTGAGATTACGGGCTATTGGGTAGTTTTCCAACTGTCCCACTGCCTATAGCCCATCACCCAACCGAATAACAATCCTTTTGTCATATAAAAGGAGGTGTTGGGGTCTAATTATGAATACCATTTCACATCCCCTCCTTTCCCCAAATAATTGCAGCCACCTTGTGAGATTTGCATCATAATTTCCCATTCTTTCCTTTTTCCTCCCTTATAAGCCTATGCCATTTCCCTAGAAGAAGTGTGAGAGGAGAAAGATATGTGGAATCACAATTGGATCTTGGTGAAGAGGATCCCGGACCAGGTTCGTGGAGTATTTGTCGACCTTTGTTGTAAGTAAACATTGTGATATCAATAAAATGAATACTTTTTATGTCCTGAAATATGATGTGTCAAATATTTGTATTCGATTTATGTCTTATACTAACATCTAACCCATTATTTATATATGAGATGCATGTTTTTAGTTTCCTGTTTATATGTTTTTGAATGTAGGTTAGCCTTGGGAGGAGGCTTGTAGTCAGTAGAGCTATCGAACGCGAGAGGATCGACACCGAACGCAGAGTAAAAGAGTAAAGTTACCTGATATTTTCACTTTGTCTTTCATATATGAACATGGGGTATATTCAGGGTAGTTAGAAAAGTAGGATACATTTAGATGGTTATATATGCCTACATTTTGAACCCTAGAGTATTCCATAGGGGGGTTTTCCCGCTATAGCAGAACTAGCGACCATACTAGGGAAACCCCCCTATGGGTGTTTGATTGGTTTTTACCTTTTGAGTTTCTTTCTGAGTCTGTTGAGTCTTTAAGCGATTCTAGTCACCTGTTGGTGCCATACCAGTTCTCCCTTTCCTATCAGTATACCTTTTTGTCTTCTTTTTTTAAGGAGTTACAGAGGTGTACGCGGCATGTAATGGGTCTACACGCATACATACGCACCCTGCTTTTATACAGCCCGCGTACATACGCAGGTTGCTTAAGCACCAGTAGTGTGCCTGTGTCAAGAAATTTTTTCCTTAAGAAGGGGTAGTCAACCTCTTCCTTGATTGAAGTCTAAATTCTCATGGTTTCTTGATTAAGTACAATGTCTGTTTTTATAGTCAAAGCATGGGTATGATGTCAGTTTGGTTATCTTCTTAAAGATTTCTTGTGTTTAGATCGGAAGGGTTTTGGGCAAGTCTTCGAGTCTTTTTTATCAGCTTGTTAGGTATCTTTAGGGACTCCCTGGGATCCGCAATGGGCTAGAGGTCAGTTCTTAGTCTTTTCTGGTTCCTTTTCACTTTTTCCCCTTTCGCTTTCTTTAAAGAAAAAGAAAAAGAATTTATTTCAAGTTTCTTGTTTGAAGCATAAAAAAAAAACAATAGAAAAAGTTTTCATTTCTTAGTTGGGTTAGTTATTTTTATTTTTAGGAGAAAGATTTATTTTCTTAAGTTCTTTACCAATTGCTTAGAACATTAAGTAGCTCGTAGTCGAGTGAAATTTCTTTTTAGGTTTTCCTTTAAAAGATCTTAGAAAAAGTAGTTATGAAAAGTTGGTTAAAGAGTTAGTTACAAATTTTTATTTGTACAAAAAAAACGTAATTTTTCTTTCAATTTCATTTGCTTCTCCTTCTTCATCTCGCAAAACACACCACTAGTTTCATTTTTGTTTCCTTGACTTAAAACAAGCCATCTAAAATTAACACTAATTTAAAATCAACTAGACTTTATATTTGTAGTGTCAATCAACTAGTCTAGGCTAGAGCCTTGAATTAGGTTGGAGAGGAAACTCTTCAAGGCTTACTGACAAAAATTGGAGTCAGTGCTACGGAGTGTAAAAATTCCAGTAAACGTGAAATTTATCCGAGAACCCCCTCTAACACAGGGGCTAACCACGAGGTCGTTGAGGAAAGGCAGCAGAGATAACCCCTCCAAATTCAGACCAAGCATAGTGGGGAACACATATTGAGGACTTGTTGTGGGATAATGTCGATTGCAATTTCCTATGGAACTTCATGGATCGTGAATCTGTTCAAGGTACTCAGTTGTCTTCCGGACCACTTTCTCTCAATACCCTCAGTAGGTTTCAGGGTTGTTACCCTACTCATTGCGGTCCACCCGACTGTCAACTGTACCCGCCTAGTGACTGTTCGCGAGCTAGCAACATAGTTTCCTTTATTTTAGGGACTTACACAGGTGACTGTGGGGGTATACCGTGGTACCTAGGGAAGATGTTGGGCCACACTTTGTAGGGTATACCCATAGGGTGATTATGTGTTCAAGTTGCACATGCACCGGTAATTTTCCCTAGTGTTGGTTGGCATAACTGTTATTCCAACTAGATATTGGTTTGATTGATTTTAGTGTGTTCTCTGTGCTCCCTAGTTTTCCATAGTGAGTTAGTAATTCATTTCTTTGGGTCTCTGACCTAAGGTGTTTGACCACCCACTCCGCTGGTTGTGAGGACTTTTTGGTCTTCCTCTTAGAAACATGGAGCCGCCTCTCTATAGGCATTGGTTTTATAACACTGGTTCGTTGGAGATAGTGTGTGAGACTTTTACGGACTTGAACGATCCCACAAGGTGAGAACCTGTGTATAAGATTTCCATGGCTAAATTTATTGACGATAGCAACCAAGGAACCCCTTCACAAGGGGATTCTTGTGCTTTTCCTTTTTTCAGAAACGTTGGTGTCCCTTTGATGGCCACTTTATACATTCCTAGGTTGAATGTAGGACTACCAGTTTGGTTGGGTACCATTCCAAATGTCCTAAATGATCTTGATGCTTCTCAGTTAAGAACCTTATGTCATGGGAATAATGTTGATGTTCCTTCATCAGAAAATTCTTCTCCTCCTCCTTCTCTCACCTCTGGTGAAAGTACAGTTACTAGTAACCAGAAGTATAAACGAATTAGAAGGAGGAAGAATAGGAAGAAGAAGTCACCAACCTCTACAAGTCATGTTGAATATCAGCACCCAGCCTCTACAATTGATGTTGGGGAAAGCACCTAGCCTCTGCAAGTCATGTTGGGGGAAAAAGTCCAGTCACTGCTAGTCATATTGGTAATAGGTCTCTAGCCTCTGCGAGTCATTTTATCAACCCATCACCAACCTCTACAATTCATGTTGGAGATGTGCAACCAACCACTGCCATTCATGCTGGGGGCATTGATTATGTTGAGAAACCTATATGGATAGGACGTAATCCTAAGTTCCCATGTAATATTTGAAAGGGAGATCACCTTACTCATTTATTCCCCGGCCTTCTAGAGGTACAAAGATTGTGGTACCTGTCTGCAATTTCTTCTAATTCTGAGCCTTCTAAGGTTTCCTCACACTCTATTCAGTCTTTAGTTGATGAACTGGTCATGCCAATGCAGTCGTCGGTGTATCCCACTCCTCTTTTGGGGGGTGAGGTTCCTTTAGACCATGTAGTCTCGCAGCCTATTCATCCATTGGTTGAGAAAGTGGTCACGTCGATGAAGTCTTTAGTTGATCCCACTCTTCTCATGAAGAGTGTCAAGTCTACCAAAGTGGTCACGTCGATGCAATCTTCGGATGATCCCACTCTTCTCTTGGGGAGTGATGTTTCTACTGACTATGTTTTTAGCATTTCCAGTTCAGTACTTTCATAACAAGGGGGCATTTCGCTCACTTATATCACACCCCCTCCAAGCCCTAGGATGGTTTTCTTTGATTGGAATGACCTTGTTGAGCCTCGTCTTCCTTCTTCCACACCTTTTCAAATCAGGGTTGACACTAATTCAACAAACATTTATCAATGTATTGTGGATGAAGGAACCTCTACAAGTATTTTATCCTCCTTGGTTTGGAAAGGCTTGGGATCTCCCGAGCTTGTGTTTGCTTCGCATGAGCTGTTGAATTTTGACAGACATCCTAGTGAATATTTGGGGATTCTTCCTCAGTTTCCTATCTCATTAGGTGGGAAGATTATCCTTGTTGATGTTATAGTGGTGCCATTAGATTTTAATATGTTTCTCGGGATTAATTATGTATATGCTATGAAAACTGTGGTGTCTACACTCTTTTGGGTGATGCAGTTCCCTCACAATGGAAGCATTGTCACTATTGACCAGCTGGCATCTGATAATCACCATCCTAATTTTTCATTATTTCAGACTACCTCTTTACATGTTCCTAGTTTTTGTGTAGACTCTACCCCACCATAGGTTAATTATGTGGTGTCTTATCCTCAGTGTTCAAGTGCTTCTGAGAAGGAACCTGTGAAATCATGTTTGTCTTCTCGAGACTTGGTCTCAGCAATTGATCCATTGGTTTATACAATGGAGGCATGGGAGCCCTTTCTTCCCCCTCTAGGTCCAAGTGATATTGAGTCTCCTTATGAATGTGATCTCATTGTTTGTAGATCCTCAAGCCCCCGTGATTGTGATTCTTTGTTGATAGACTCTGCCAGTCCTGGCCAGAGCCTCCATCATCATATGGAATATGGTCAGTTTACTTCACCCTTTGGGACTATCGACCCTCGTTTGCGTGATTTCTCAGATTTTGAATTACCTTCAGATGAGGTTATCCTTGAAGCCATGACTACGATTTCTATACTGTGGGAGGACTTACATCGTGGTTTGTTTTTTCTTCCCTTTTGGGAGACTTTCTAAGTTGACTATCGAAGAGACTCTTGGTCTAAGCCTAGCAGTGGGCTCTACTTGAACCAGTTTCATACATGAGTCATAGCCCCCTCGAGCCTTCTTTAAGACCTTTTCAGACTCTATAAACATGAAAATATTTTCGAGCGATCTTGTTGTCCTTTACTCTCGCCAAACTAAAACTTGAAGGCATGTATGTCCAATGGTAGTTTACCCCTTTTTTGGTCTAGATGGTCAATTTTATTATCAAAGGTATACTCTAGGAACTTCGGTTTGCTAGAAGAGTATTCTCAGATATAATTTTAACCCTTTTTCGGGCCTGAGGGACTAAATTTACAAAAAAGGAACCCCCACAGAGTCCATAGTTAATCTCTTTTCAGACTCCTTAAAATTGAAAAGATCGTTGAGTGACCTTGTTCCTTCACACTCATTAATTGGTCCAAAATAACATACTATACAGAGTCCATAGTTAATCTCTTTTCAGACTCCTTAAAATTGAAAAGATCGTCAAGTGACCTTGTTACTTCACACTCATTAAATTGGTCCTTAAGAACATACTATACGGAGTCCATATTTAAGCTCTTTTCAGACCCCTTAAAATTGATAAGATCATTGAGTGACCTTGTTCCTTCACACTCGTTAAATTGGTCCAGAAGAACACACCATACAGATTCCATAGTTAATGTTGTGGGTGGGAAATCCCTCCTATGGACTAGCACTAAGGGTTTAATCATGCATGTAGAAAATGACCATTTAAAGGCCTCTACTTTTTTCTATTCTCCCAACACAAAACCCCACATTCATGCAATACAAAGGTGCAAACAAGATTAGGTAACGCTACCTTAAATCCTTCGTTTGATGTTGATCCCTTCGCTTTCACTCGCTCCTTGACTGCAAGCCTCCTCTCAAAGATGACCTACATTCACACATGGACAAACAGAGAGCTGAAAACATGCATTTCATATACTAATTGTTGGGTTAGATGTGACAATATCATAAAATAAATACACAATTTGAACACATGATATGGTGGGACGAAAAAATTATCCCTTTTTGTATTAATCTTCACAAGAGTAAACTTTACAATATGTGGTCGATAATGCTCCTCAAATCTGGTCCTGGGCTCCTCTTCAACTGTGCTCCAACTACTTCTGTATATGCTTCTCTTCACACAATAGTTGCAAAAGGTTGAGGCTAGGGGAATGCTAATTCGGGTAGAGTTTCTTTACTATGATTTTCCTCCTTTCAAATGGGACCACTACCCCTTCTTTTATAAGTTATAAGGATCTAGGTATTTAGTCAAGTGACTAGCCATGCATGGTCGAAAGGTTTAGTTAATTTACCCAAAACTGTTTGTTTCGTCAGCAACTTTCCATTTTTTGTTCTTTTGTAGGTACATGCGGGCTGAAATGGGCCAACTAGCATGTACATGCGGGCTGTAGTGGGTCAACTAGAGTGTACAAGTGGGCTGTAGTGGGATAGCTAGCGTGTGCCCTTAAAAAAGGTGTTTTTAAGAAGAGATTTTTAGTAGTGGCTTGGAAAACAAGGAAAATGAGATGGCCTGATGCTAGGTAAGCATGTCTGATGCAAATTAGGGTTATAACAGATGCCCCCTAATGTGTGAGGTCAAAAGAGCATCTGATGGCTGAAATACATTATCAATCTTTATCAGCATACCAAACCAGTGAGCCCAGGGACCAGAATGTGGGAGGTGCCATCTGCAAAATAACAATTGTCTCACCGAGGCAGGCATACCCATGATCGGAATGAAATAAAATCATGGCTACCAATCAAATACACTGTAGATCCATGTCATATAACTATATAAAGTGTAGTCGTGAGCAATACACAGTGGATATACATCTCAAAATCAAAAAGATATACATGTATAGTATCCATCTTCTTGTTAGAAAAACAGGACCGTGAAGCAATAAAATGAAAAAAATGTGGAAACAAAACACAGAAGATACACAATACAATATAGACACAGATTTACGTGGTTCACCCAGTGTGGGCTACGTCCACCAGAGAAATTGCCAGGTCCTTCCTTTCTTATTATCCAGCATATGAAGTGATACAACCTACAGTAAATCCACTGTAACTTCCTCTTCTTTCTTTCACAATCTCCTATCTCAGAATACAATATTCACCATCAACCATAGCCGCAATAAATTTCTCTCATAAAAGAGGGTTTCCTTCTAGGGAAAGAAACCCTAACATAATCTCTACTGTTATATCTATGACCTTATAATGAATGGTC
>JASDQU010384050.1:0-11077 GCA_032191745.1 Picea mariana | reverse complement strand
CTCCATCTGAAGTATCCATGTGATTGGGTCCTTGCCATCAAACTTCCTCATATCAATCTTAGGAACATGGTTGGTCTTCAAACCAAAGTTGGAGTTTCTCCATTCTTGATTCACCTTCCTTGTGTCCTCATCATGAATTTCATGGGATGCATTTTCACTTTTAGGTGTCTTCTTTGTTACGAAATTTTTCAATACTTCCATGATTTGCCCTTTTAAACCATCCATCTTAGTATCCAACTTAGCTTCCATTGAATCCATCATCTCTTGTAGTTCATCTTTTGTTACTATCTTCTTTTGTAAATCATTTATGTCCCTACGCATTTCTTCACCTTCATCAAGAGTCCAAGTAGGATTTTCTGGAGGCTTAGTTGGTGTAGAAGTTCCATTTTTGGGTGGCATGTTGGCCAAGTATCACTTTTGAACCTTGATTTTGAGGTGGTTCTGCTAGACAATATTTCTTTTGTTGTATCTCCCAAGTTTCAGCCCTTCTGGGTATGACACTTTCTTTTATGTAGTTCTCTGATATTTCTTCTTTGCAATGCCATAGGTCTGATCAAAATTGGATGTGCCAAGTGGAATTTACGGTAACTTCCCCACAACTTGCAAATTTTTGGCCTTTCCAGGAGATCTCACTTGTATAGCGTTCCCCTCCCAAAATAATTGATATAAAATTTTGAAACTCGCATCAGAAATACTACGGACTATTCACGATCCAATGAAACCAGTCGCACTCAATTTTGATACTCTAGGAAGAAGTTATGATTATTTTACCTGGAACACCTTCTTGAGACTAGTCAATAGGACTAGTCAGATACCCTATCTTACACAAGGTGTATCTACAAATTTAGGATGAACCAGAAGATGAAATTTTTAACAAAGATACCTTTCTAATTTCTATAAATATCCTCAAGACTTTAGGTTCTGAAACGTTACAGGAAATTTTTTATAGCGAAAATTCCGCAATGACTCAGTTCAGGATGATTCCAGAACCCTATCTTGTACGGGCTATATCTCCAAAATTATAAGGCCTCAGGAGCTTAATTTTAAACCCAACGTACCTTGATCCGTCTACTAAATGTCCTCCAAGTCGTTCCTTCTGAAACATTGTAGAAAAAAAGTTATAGCAAAAATTCCAAGGTGTCTCAGATGTAGTAGAGAAACCCCAAGACCTTGAGATCTGATACCATATGTTAAGAACCAAACATCAATACAGCATAGAAAAACCTCAGGAAAAGTACTCAACGCCTTGAAAAATAGATAATTTTAGATAATAAGCCTCTTCGAGGGGGCAACCTCCTTTTACCCCACTTAAATGTTCAAGTACAAGATGATTCAAAATGAAAATGTCACCTTGGTATATATAGGAGACTAGGAGGTATAATTACAACTAATGGCCTAAAGCCGACATAAATAAAATAACATTACTAATATAATATGCCCCAATTAAGGGGTAATGAGCCAATATTAGGGCTTAACATGCTTGCATCACTATAGTCTTTCATATCCAATTTCAAAATTCCATGTACTTCATCATCAACTAAACTATCTCTAAGCCAATTCATTGCTCTCTTCACAGTTTCATCCTCCTTATTGTCTTTAACACCTGCATTCTTTGAACATGAATAAATTTCTCTTTCACAAATTTTATGAGACAATGTTGTTTCTTCCTCTGAGATGATAGATTTATGGATATGTTCCTCCTCTATTCTCTCAAAAGGAAATTATTCATCTCCCTTGTGTTTTATGACAACTTTTGGTGGCTTCCTATATTCATAACTTGCATAACTTTTACAACCTACAAACACACACCATTCATTAGTTTCAAAAGCATGAGACTTATAAGTCTATATAGATGCTTCTAGCATCCTTTTTTTTATGCTATAATGAACTTACCAAGCTCTCCATGAGATATTAACTATGAACCTCATATTCCTCTCCAAGCATCACTCCCTTCTCTGTTTCAAAACTGTGAATTGTTGGTCCTGCTTCCAAGGAATTTCTATACTCAGCTTCTCCAAGTTCTTCCTCTATAATCTAAGAATGCATTTTGTGCTTCAAGATCTATCTCAACTTCCTTACATATAACTTCTTAATAGTCCACTTAACCTCCTCTTCAAATTCCAACCATATCTCTGGTTTTTCTCACTCCCCTGAAGAATCTTCATCACTACACTGAGCCTTTCCTTTAACTCAACAAGTTATCTATCAAATTCCTCTTGACTCATCTTCTTTCTGCCAATTTTTATGGCATCCTCTTTCCATTTTCTATGGCTTCTCTATGAACCTATGACATGAGCATCGATAGTCATCTCCATCTCCTCCCTTTGTGTACTTCTCCTTTTTCACTGTGAGTTGAATCAATCCTTTCCTTTTTAGCATGTCTCTACACCTTTCCACTCAATACCTCATCAATATTTATCCCGAGATTGACCTCTTAGCATCATCAGTTCTCTCCTCTGGAGCCATCAGATCACTCATGATCCTCATCTTTAAAAGTTGTAGGCTTATGCACTCCCCTCACTTCCTATTGAGAATTGCATTGGTCCTCTTCTCTTCAATGAATTATCACAACTTCTCCTTGCTATGAGGGTCCTTATATCATAAAATTCTATCCTATAAGGTTTATTTTGTTCTCTTGTTTCTGTCATATCTCTACTAGTTGTAAGGGATGTTCATCATTACCCTTTCTCCTTTTGTTGATACTTGCAAACATAAATGTATGTTAACCATAATTAATTATAAAACATTAAACCAATACTTGCAAGATTTGTTTTGTTATCTTTCCTTCCAAACATCTCTTTTGAACTCTCCTTCTTGGTTGGAATGGCCTCACTTCTGTAGTATTAAAGTCCCTCTATTGAACTTTGTCTCTTTACATAAAAATATTCAATACTAATTTAGATTTGTACTTCTGTAATCTTTCCACTCGATCTAATATCTCCAAAGAGAGTTACTATGCTTTGATACAAAAAATGATGACCTCCTATCATAATAACCCACATATGAAGAATTTTCAAAATTTCTTCTAGAAGCTACAACATTCGAGCTGCTCCAAATCCGTATTATGGGTTCGAAATTCATATTCACAGAGTATATTGATTCTTTGTTTCGAACCAGTCCACAAGCACTTAAAAACAAGCACTAAGTCTCCGTAAGACCTCAATATGTGACCAAGCGATTATCATCATTGGATCTTAACACTTCGTATGACCATCAGACTCCTTTTACTTATGCTTGTATCAGAGTGTTGTCACTCTGAATTTGGACCCTTTCATTGGAGTTCTAATGAACTACCACACTTTGAAAACAAATACGATGGATTTAGAACCAACTACAAACAATTTGGACATCGACGAGCTTCACTTCCTCTCATAGGCCTATACTGATCTGAAAATTTGGACTCCGAAATCACTGGAGCTACTCCAACAGTTCAAAGACATCAATCTTCTTAAGGATTATATATCCACCATTAATTTGAATAGAGGTTTACTTTATGTCTATTGGAATCTCGATTCTCTAACAGAATGAACCAAACCCCACCATTGATCACTCATGATCAATGATCACAAATCATTTACCTTTGTACCCATATGAACTTGGTTTTGATGGATCAATCACCACGTGTCTCCTCTTAACATTCTTGATATGAGGTACTACAAATAGAGGTTGGCATTATTGATTGTGTGTTTTCATTGATGGAAACATGATTCAAACATATACAATAATTAGAGAAAAAGGAATATCACCTTGGGGAAGAAGCAATCCATGATCACTGTTGATCACGATAGGATCAATAGTGGTCCTATGTTCCTAAATATCAAGAAAATTAGCATGTATAGAATCCACATTGTGACATCCCCCGGGCTGGAAAGCTGGGGAAATTCACTACAATCAAGATCTGTCCAAGATTTGATACCAAATTGTGACGTACCCTAGTCTTCCAAGCCGAGGAAATCCACTACCTCAAAACCAAACTGTTCTGAAACCAATTATAACACACCCCAGTCTTAATCCATCGTGATATGCATGCATTGTTTGAGATCATAAACACACAGACACACACACCAAGCCACCCACCCACCCACCCACACACACACACACATATCTAATGAAAATTTAAACAGAGACAAACATTCCTCTCCTACACATATTCATGCGGAAGCGACAATAAACACATACATGCAATATATACAGGCAATTATGATAACATTATAACACATGTACAATATACACAACATACAATTAACACAAAATTGATACTTATGTTTTTATGAGAAGACCGTTAACTGTGTGCAGACCTTCCACGAACCTCCCTGCCTTAGACCACACTGCTCCAAGCTATCAACAGTGAGTCACCCTGGAGCTGGGACTAAACTCCACCCAGAGAAAAGGAAATCCTAGGCTAGGCTAAGACTGTGGAAATTTGCGCAATGCAAACATAAGGATTCCCTCCAAGGAGCCTATTTACACCCACCACTCACAAAATCTCATTCCCCACATGCTTGTCCTACCCCGAGAATATACACCTTCACTTCTCCACAGTCCATCAGCTACTCCACTTCCCTTCCAGGGCTTCAAAAAAATGTTGGATCAAGAATTCTGAGAGCTCTCTAACTGTTTCTAGACTCCCTTCAGGATAAATCACTTCCTCAACAATCTCTCTCACCTGGAGAGAGTTTCTCATAGTCCTGACAATGTTCTTCTTCAACCCACGGGCATGAAAAACCACCTCTTCAACCACATTCCTAACAAATTTTTTCTTGTGTCCATCTCTTAAATCAACCAGGTAACCACAATAGAAAAATCAGGTGAGATAAGGGACGGCTCATCAAAATACAAAGGCTCACTATGGAAAAGGGTTCAACAATGGAAAAATTGGCTAACTACGTGCTTGCTCAGTGCGTGAGTGAATGGAACAACAGATGGACAAAATCCAGAGTGAACTCGTGAGGAAAGATGGAAAGAATGATCTAAATGGTTAGAGCGAACTCGTGAGGAGAGATGGAAAGAATGATCATAATGGTGAGAGAAAACTCGTGAGGAAATATGGAAAGAATGATTAGAATGGTGAGAGTGAACCCATGATGTTAGATGGAAAGAATGGTCTATGGACCCTCACAATGATGGAGTTTCCCACATAAATCTGCATGCATAAATGTAGGTAATGCAGGTCTAATCCAGGTAATGCAAATCCAGGTAATCCAAGTAATCCAGGTAAATCTGCATGCAAGTCTAATCTATGTAATGCAAATCCAGGCAATCCAAGTAATTCAGGTAATCCAGGTAATGCAGGTCTAATCCAAATAATGCAAATCTAGGTAATCCATGTAATCCAGGTAAATCTACATGCATAAATAAATTATGTATAGACATAAATGCAGGTAATGCAAGCATGTAAGATACTGGTCTAATCCTCCCTAGGATTTCAAACAACCCACAATATTTGGCTACCAACTTGTACTAGTTTCCCAACTTCAAGGAACTTATGTTGGCCTTCACCTTCAAGAAAACATGATCACCCTCTTTAAATCCATGTGATTTTTTTTGTTGTTAGCATAGATTTTCTTCCTGTCTTGGGCCACCTTTAATTTTTTTTTAATATTGAGCATTTTCTCTTCCATTTCCCTAAGCAATTCTGGCCCAACCACTACTCTGTTAGTTGGGTTGTCCCATCTTACCGATGTGTTTCACTTTCTTCCATAAAGTGCCTCAAATGGGCTCATCTTCAGTGATGTCTGATACCCATTGTTGTAGGCAAATTCTACCAAGTGTAGATAATCTTTCCATTTAGATGGTTTTTCCGTCACATACATCCTCAACATATCCCCTATCACTTGGTTCACTCTCTCTTTTCTCCCATCAGACTCAGGATGATTGGCCATGTTGAAGTTCAAATTTGTTTTGAACCCTTTGAATAACCCCTTCCAAAAATTTGAGGTAAACTTTGGGTCTCTTTCAGAAACAATTTTCTTGGGTATGCCATGCAAGCATGCTACTTCCCTCATATAAATATCAACAACATTGGTTTCCTTGTGAGTAACCTTCATAGGAATGAAATGGGAAGCTTTAGTAAGCTTGTGCACCACCACCATGATAACATCATGATTCTTGCTTGTTCTGGGAAATTGGGTTCTGAAATCTGTTAGCATTGAGAGTCACCCTTAGACTGTGAGAGGGTAAGCCCAATACCCATCAAAATGTTTGTGGAGGTAGGTTTTATGAATGGAGTTCAAATGGAAAAAACTCAGTAAAATAACATTTTAACACATAAACTAGACAAGCATTGCATAGGGAAATGAGGTCCTCATTAACTTTATTCATTGGTTTAAGGTTAAAGGTGAGTAGAGGGAAGACTTAAAGAGAAAGATGAACAAGTCTTCCATAGGCATCCGACTTTCAAGCAGCTTGGTGAATAAAAACTCAGGCACAAGATCATTCTTGAACTTAAGTTTCAGACACTAAAATATATCACAGTAACATAATAATCAAACATCCATTACTATGTGACTACAACAAATTGCCTGGATCCTCCATGTACGATCATTTCATCATAAGAAGAAGCATGATAACAAATAAACTGACTAAAACTGGTCATAATAATACTGTAATCAACCCTACATTACAATACGACTACAACCCTCATCTGGATCCTCCATGCATGAGTGTTTCAGCATAGATTAAACAAGATGATGAAAGAAACTGACTTTTACTAATGTGAAAGTATCAAGTCTCATACAAAACCAGAGAACAACTATGTTATCAAAATATTACAAAATAGGGAGATCTTCTCAACTAGTTGTCGACCTTAACAAAATCTTGAACTGATCTGTTTATAATCAGATCACTTCACAACTGCCAGGAGTGTGATCTGGCCATCTCATTCAAAGCTTTATGTCTGTGCATCCTTATGTCAGACTATGCATGTATCCTTCTGTCAGATGCAATCTCAGATCAGCATGGGTGTGCAGGAAAAAATCATCCATTGTGGTACCTCGGGCTAACAGTTTTGTCTCCACGGCCATGCCCTTCATGCCTTCTATTTATGGAGTGAGCCAAGGTTTCAACCATCGATCCTTCTTTTATTAACTGATCTCTCATCAGGATCAAGATGAGGCTTAACGCTTAGGGGGATGCCACGCACTGCTCTTGGATTTGATGCTATATAATCATGTGATTGTGGGGTCATTGTTGGCACAGGGGAAGACCTAGGGTTCAACGCTACAACAACACACCAACAAAGCCCTAACTAACAACCCTTTCGACAATACCTGTGAAGAATATGAAGTCTCACCCAAAGTAGTGGAAGGGGTGGTTGCAAGACTCAAGTGTCTGCAACATTAGCTGGGACATAGATCTGTGATTGTACTACTTAATAAAGCACTTAGCACCATTAGTTTCTCAATATACAATCAATAACCACTTCGCTTATAAGAAAAAACTTCGTAGCATTCACAATAATCTACGGTATTCAAGCACTTAGCATATACAAATGGATCATAATGAACATATCAAGCACTAAGCATGAATATCTAGATCGGATCTAACATTCTAACATATAATAAGCACCAAGCATGAATAGATCTATCTAAACATATTAGAACTTAGCATATAACATCTGAACACATCAAGACAAAGCACAAAGAACACAACACAGTGTTTACATGGTTCACCCTGACCCTGGGGCTAGTACATCCACCAAATCTTCTTCTTTATTGTGTTTAGTCAATCGGTTACAAGCAAAGAGTCTTAAAACCCTTACTTTCCACAGGACAGAATATCTGCGTAGCTAGCTAGATCCTTCTTCCTTGCGTTACTACACAAATCCTTCTATAGTATTTCACAGGGACTTGCACTCAACTCTACAAGTCTCACACAGTATGCACAGAGCACTTACAATCCTTTTATTATGTGGATCTAGCACTTAGCCATTCCTTTTGCTCTTAGCACACCGACCTCTATCACATAGATGCACTACTACTTCTATCTAGCCTAGGAATCTATTTATATATTAACAAATAGCCCTAAACATGGATAAGCCCATGGGACGACATCCTATTCCCTTTACATATTCCCAAAAACCCAAAAAAGGGGCCAAGATCCTGTGATCTCTGCTTCGAATTGCGCTCCTCCTTCGATAGGCTATGGAAGTCCCAAAATAGGTCGATATGACCAAGAAACTCCCAAAACTTGGTCAAGGTCCAATAGGCCCCCAACACTCATCTGTGACTCATCTCGAGTCACTCCGATCTGATCAACTTTGCCTCGAACACCTTGAGCTTGGATCGAGCTACTTCGACTTGTTGCTTTGTTGTGGCCTCTTGTTCAGTGAACTCCTAGATCATTGCATCATTCAATGGCCCTTCTAAGCATTGTTTTGTTGTGAGGACAACCTGTTCTATCTCTTCTCCTTGGATCTCGACCTCTGTAAACAACATACATGCCTTATCTTGCATAGGTTGAAGTCGTTGAGTGACTTCCATCACTTTGATTTGAATCATATGGATCTGATGCTAATTTGTGCGTTTTTCTTGAGATCTCTTCATCCTTTCTACAGCTGACAGGGCCTTCAGTTGTGCCTGTAGTGTATCTGCATTCTGCTTTGCTTCTTGGAGCTGTGACTCCAGTGTCTGCAATTCTAGATTTTTAGTGAGATTTTCATAGGTTTGGGCACTGTGGTTACTGTTTTTCTTTCACTCAAAGGAACTATCTTTTAATATGTCAACTATGTTGCAGGCAACTACTTCTCTTTTGTTCCTTATCTCCTGTGGGGTTTTAGGTACTGCGCGGAGCTCTAAGTCGGTGATGCATTGTTGTAGCTTCTAGATTACCTCTTCCAGTTGTGCCACCGGCTATGGAACTTATTCCTCAATCTATACTTCGATGGCTATCACAGAGTGAAGTGCTCTATAGACCCTTTCCTTAACTTCAAGTTGTTCAATGAACAATTTTTCCTTGCTTTGCTGTAGCTCTGCTTTTTCTTCATCCCATTTCGCTTGGAGAGTGAGATTTTCCTTTTCTGCAGCACTTGTTTGGTCCTCAAGATATTTTTGTACTTGCGCTAAAGCCTAGGTGTCTTGTGTTGTCTCTTCTTGGGCTCATCTAAGGCGAGATTCAACTATATCAACAATGCAATGTAATTGAGTGGGCTCATCACCTAGTTATGGTGTTCCAACTATCAGGGGCATAGTGGGTACTGTGTAGCTAGACTGTAGTGCCTGCTGCACTCGTTGGAGCTCATCCTTAATAATACTAAATACCTCCTCCTTCTTAGCTTATTTCTTCTTTTCTATCTCCAGCGAAGCATCATTTAGTGCTGTGGTGATGAAGTCGAAGTCGTATGATGTGAGGGTGGTCTCAAATTTGGTTCGGGTTGCTTTCATTTTCTTCCTTGAAGAAGGTTTCGGAGGGGAAACCTTCCTTTTCTTCGAGAGATCCTCCTCATCTCTTGGTGGTGTAACCTTGCCTTTATTTTTTTTGAATTATGTGCCATCACCTCCTTGCTCTGCTGAGATGGACGTGGTCTTCACGGATGCGTTGTCTAAATCAGGGATCTCTTTGGTCTTCTTTATATTGCTAGGTCTGGCTGTATCCGGTGCAATTTCGGGGCTGTCAACATCGGACATCACTGCAGGGTCCACTGAAACAAGGAGGTCTATCGACCATTCCTTAGTAATCTCCTCCAAGTCATCCTCCATTAACTTGTAGTATGACTGTAGAATTGTTTATGCTCATCAGTGTGCACTATGATATAGATAAAATGGTAGTCTAGGATGAATTTCATCAAGGTTTTAAACCTGTGAACTGTGTTTTGGGTTATACGAGGCATGGCCTATATGGCTACCTTCAGCTAGTTATAATACATGTGGAAGATGGAATTTGATTGCCATTTCTTATTCATGTCACTGGAGTACCACAATGTACTAAACTTTGTGACCAGAGGTTCAAATGGCTCGGTGTCTAGGAAGGTCCCACCTTCCGGCATCTCCCATGTGATGAAAGTGATCAGGATAAGAAGCTAGCTAAAGTGGAATTAGTATCCATGTTCCTTCACTTCCCTGCAATCTAGTTCTAGCTGGTTCATGAGGTACTTCACCCAATTCATCTGTAGTTCCTTTGCGCACTTCCCTGGGAGGTCGACTATGAATCTAGTTACTTGGGTCGGTCGGTTGTTGCAAACTAGCTTGCCTGCAACTAGCTGATAGGCAAGGCACACTGCGTCGCTTGGGATAGAGGATACCTTGTATCCTTGCATTCCCTTCTCTACATCATCGTAAGTATCCTTTATTCTCTGGGAAAGAGCACGATCTGTGGTCTTTCCAGGGTAGAAATCCTGTGGTTCAGGGCCTTGCACGCTAAGCTCTGTGATCTGATTGATCGAAGTCGGATCCACTGTGATGTGGTGTTTCAACCATAAGTATCCTCCATGATAGTAGGACAAAAACAAATTGACGTAGGAGTTCACTTCTTGATGCCTCCATAAGTGAGGAATCTTCATTACATTAAGCAGTGTGGAATGCACAAGGTTCATGGTCCATTGCTAGGGAACAATCTTTGAATTCTTTCCCTTGGTTCTAGTCAGATACTTGTAAGGGGCTAGCATATTATACACTTTCCTATCGTCGAGGTTGAAGTCACTAAACTTCAACACTGCGATATTATCCTGATCTATGTGCACTGCGTGTATCCCCTTCGAAAGGTACCCAATGACCAATTCATATTAAAAATCTCAAGCCACACTGTCTCAGTTTATTGTGCTGCTAAGAGGTGGTAGGTAAGCAGGTAGAATTCTCAGAATCAGCTTAGCATTCATGATATAGTCTTTGTGCTTCATTCATTTCTTAGTAGTTGGTCGGGATGGTCCAGCTCGAGCAGTGGACAGAGAGGCCTGCAGTCCTCTCGTCAAAGATTCTTGTACACCTGTAGATACTCCTCTCTCCGACATGACTCTCTTTGTCATCAAATCAATCAAAACTTCCTCAGCAGCTTTCTCTGCAACACTCAATGCTTCTAACATACGCACTCAGGGTAAACAATTTGTGGGATTGGGGAACAAATCAGACATGGTGTTATTGGATAA
>JASDQU010384043.1:0-11077 GCA_032191745.1 Picea mariana | reverse complement strand
AAGGCTACCTTTATTTTTCACTTGGCGACTCCACAATAAGTAAACTGGCTATTAGCCGAAAGAACACTAGAAAGAACCTGGATAGAAAGCATACCTCGCCAGTCTTTGATCCAGAAAAGATTTTAAAATCATGAAGATCACTTAGACAAGTCTTTTTACCCATACATACTATTTGTCAGCCTGATTTTACTCAGTTGAACGTTTCGAAAATGCTTGAAAGATCTGTTTCACTTTCCCTCTCATACGATACATTCTCTTTTCCAGAGGTTTTCTCCCTAGATTCCCGAGAACCTTCTCCTCATGCATTTCGAGCTTCAGCCTCAAATCTACCAATGGTCGCACAAGGAGGTGCTAGAGCTAGGGGTGGTGCTCGAGGAGGACCAGCAGGTGGTCAAGTACCGCTTCCTGGAATCTTCACTAAAGTAGCTACTAGATATGCTCCCCTTGTCCTCCCAGTTCCCCTACACGATCTCCCCGAAAATTATATAAAAATCCTTTCAAAATTTACAGGGGAAGGGGATTTGACCACCCAAGAACATATAAACTTGTTTGACCAATTTGCTGACATCCTCGGAATAGAACACGAAGATTCTAGACTCCTCGTTCATACTTTCGAAGGACAGGTGAGGACCTGGTTCCAATCCTTAGCAGCCGGATCTTTAAGATCTTACGAGGAACTCGAAAGCGCTTTTATTAGACAATGGGGAGAGAGGAAGGACCACCTCTACTACCTAACTAAATTTGGATCCCTTAGAAAGAAAAACTCAAAATCTGTTCTAGAATTCACACAAAGGTTCAACAAGTTATATAATAAAATCCTAGTTGAGGTCAAACCTTCACAACCTGCAGCAAAGGTGACTTTCGCTAGTGCTTTTGATCCCGATTTTGCCTTATTATTGAGAGAAAGGAGATCAACAGATCTCATGAAAATGCAGGATGATGCTCTTGAGATTGAATCGAACATGATGGCATCAGGGAAATTAAAAGCAAAAATAGAAACCGGGAACAAAGAAAATAGGAAATTCAAAGAGCAAGGTGGACCCTCAGGATCAGGGAAATCCTTAGGAGATAAAATAGACGAGATGGCTAGGGTAATTAGAGAACTTTCAAATAAAATCTCAAAAATGGAACTAGAGAAATCGAAGAGAGATAATTTCCATGGGAAAGATTTTAGAAGGAATCCTGATCCTCAGGCCTCACAGAAAATAATTAAAAATGAAGATCAAAAAATTCCAACCCCCTTCAAAAGTGAAAACTTTATTGGAGAGGAAGATATAGAAGATTTTGAAGAGATTGATGAGGATATTAATAATCTTGGCAATGATAATAAATTACCTTAATTATCGAGACAAGATTACGAAAAATCTTTAAATAAAGAAATTACATCGGAAGACAATGTTAGTAACGACACGTCTAAAAATTTGGCCTATCAGGGTATCGCAGATGATATTATAGCCGAACTACAGGAAAAATATAATTTAAGACCTAGGAACAAAAATCTCCCAACTGTTCCAACAAAAAAGATCTTGTCAAGGGGTGAAACTGATAAGGTGACTTCAAAAGTTGTTGAAAAACAGACTGCAAAAACTCACACCGCTGACACACAACCTTTCTAGTCAGAGCCAGTAGGAACACTCGTTGTGAAGACACAGGCTCCTGTAAATGAAAACAAGTCTGCACCACAAAGAAAAGCTGAGAAGAAAGGAATGGAGGCCACGAACATAGAAAATGACAAGGCCCTGGGAAATTTTAATCTGGAAAACGAAATAAATAAAATCAAAATTCCTATTCCCCTTGTTGAATTAGCTAAAAATCCCATATACAGAAAAAAAATTTCCAAGATGATTAGCTTTTCCGAAGACGAAAGGCAGGCCAATGTCATCAACTTAGAAGATGACAAGCCAAACATAGTCTTTGGTCCACATTTCAAAGGTGTGAGGGACACTGTGCCCCCCTTTTATATTACGTTAACCTTGTTTGACCACCTACTCCATAACTGTATGCTAGATTCTGGAGCTTCCCACAATGTGATGCCAAAGGAAATTATGGAAAAACTCAGTCTCGATATCACAAGGCCCTATGTTGACTTATATTCTTTTGATTCAAGAAAATTCAAATGCATAGGCATGATTAAAGACCTGGTGGTAGGTCTGGCGCAAATACCTGCTAAAAGCATTCTTATGGATGCAGTGGTCGCTGACATCCCTCCGAAGTATGGTATGTTATTATCTAGGTCATGGGGTGCCAAGCTTGGAGGATCTCTTCAACTAGACATGACATACGCTACAATTCCAGTTTTTGGAGGATAATACATGTGTCTTTACAGAGAGACTAGGTTGGTTTTCACAGTAGGTGATCCACATAACCCAATTAATCATCCTATTTATATTGCTGACGAAGATTTAGGAAATTGTATATTATCTATTGATGACGATTTTGAAGTAGACGTAGACGAAAGTTGTGTAGAAGAAAAAATTAAAAAAGAAGAAATAAAAAAAAATGTATATAGTACTGGTGTATGGAAGATGTATTTTGATGGTGCTTCATCTTTCCTTGGAGCTGGAGTTGGAGCACTCCTTGTGGCTCCAGATGATCAATTCTTAATCCCCTTTTCATATAGGCTTCAGTGGAATGTGGATTGTACAAATAATGTATGCGAGTATGAGACTTTAGTGCTAGGATTAGAAGTCGCTAGGAGGATGAAAATTACAAAACTCGAAGTCTTTGGTGATGCCGAGTTAATCATTAAATAGGTGAATCAGTAGTACCAGGCCAAACATCCTAGGTTGAGGTCCTATAGGAATTGTGTCTGGGATCTGATCGAGAATTTCTTCTCCTTTGTGAATGTTCATTTCGTCCCAAGGTTTGAAAACCAACAGGCTGATGCATTAGCCAAAGCAACATCAACTTTCACACCCCCTACTGCTTTTAAATTAGAGTATCACATACAAATGAGACATCGACCTTCAATACCGAATAACATTCAGCATTGGCAAGTCTTTGAGGACAATGAACAACTTCAAAAATTTCTAGAATCAATTGATGAATTTGCAGAAACGCATACTGATCAAGAAAATCAAAATGATCCCATTTGGATCATGCAGGAGGGTGAGGATGCTAAAGAATTTCACGATAAAATTGCGAATCATCGAATGCTCATTCTCAAGAATAACCAAATTCCCAAGGGCTTAATTCCCTTGGAAATATTGTTCAATCAAGATGATATCCCTTCAAAAACCACCCTACAGCCCCAACCTGAAGAGGTTGAGGATGATATAGAAACTAAAGAAAACCCTCGGATGGTAAAACTATCCAAATATCTATCTACAGAAATAAAAAATAAATACACGGATTTGCTTAGAAAATACAAAGACGTTTTCGCTTGGTCATATGAAGAACTAAGAACCTATGACACCTCTGTGATCGAACATAAGATACCCCTAAAGCCTGGTGTCAAACATTTAAACAAAAACTCCGACAAATCAACCCCATCTTATTACCTGTTATCGAACGGGAAGTCAAAAAACTCCTTGATGCAAAGATAATTGTACCACTGAGATATTTTGATTGGGTAGCAAACCTAGTCTCGGTTAGGAAGAAAAACGAGGAAATTAGACTGTGTGTCGATTTCATAAATCTTAATAAATCCTCTCTCAAAGATAATTACCCCCTACCTAAAATGGATCACGTTTTAGAAAAAGTGGTAGGAGCTAATAGGATGTCGATGATCGACGGATTTTCAAGCTACAATCAAATTGCCGTCAGCGATCACGATAAAGAAAAAATAGCCTTTACCACCCCTTGGGGTACATTTATGTATGATAAGATGTCGTTTGGTTTAATGAATGCAGGTGCTACTTTTCAACGGGTAATGGATATCGCTTTCGTTGGCAAACGAGACAAATTTGTAGTTATTTATTTGGATGATCTAACTATTTTTTCTAAATCGGATGAAGATCATCTGATACATCTCAAGCAGACGTTTGAGAAATTCCGCAAGTTTGGTCTGTCCTTAAATCCTAAAAAGTCTCACTTCGCTATGCAAGAAAGGAAAGCTTTTGGGCCATATTGTATCTCGAGATGGAATTAGAATTGACCCTAAAAGAGTTGAAGCTATAGATACAATAAGTATTCCTAGGAATGTGAAAGAAATTCAATCATTCTTAGGAAAAATATTTTTTTTGAGAAGATTTATTCCGAACTTCGCTGAAATCGTGAAATTGATCACAGATATGCTCAGGAAAAATAGTGAAGTGAAGTGGACAACAGAAGCTAAAGCATCCTTTGCACGTATCAAGAAGGTTATAAGTGAGGCACCTGTAGTAGCGAGCTCTGATTATCTCAAGGATTTCCTTATTTTCTTGTTTGCCTCTGAACACACACTTGCCACGGTTCTCCTTCAGAAGAATGAAGAAGGTTTCGAGCAACCAATAGCCTTCTTTAGAAAAAGTCTCCGAGATGCCGAACTCAGATATAATATAATGGAAAAAAAAGCATATGCTATGGTAAAAGCGTTAAAGGCTTTTAGAACCTATGTTTTACATTCTAAGGTGATTGCATATGTACCTACTAGCTCTGTAAAAGATATTTTGGTTCAGGCAGACAGTGATAGAAAAAGAGGACGATGGCTTGCCAAAATCCAAGAGTTCGACTTAGAGATAAAACCAACAAAATTAGTAAAGGGGCAAAGCTTAGATAAACTCTTAGCTAAATCCAATTTCAAAGCTCTTGGGATAAGCACCTCTCAAGGGGAGGAAGAGTGGGTAGATGTGAATGAACTTGAGGATCAAATAAATGAAAACTGAATCGAAGAGAAATTTGCTTCATCAAATTGGTATAAGGACATAGTATCCTACTTGTTGACATTGAAATGCCCAAGTGACTTGTCTCCATCCAAATCCAGAATGTTGAAACTGCATGCGGTCAAATACTGTATTTCCAAAAAACAATTGTATTGGAAGGACCCACTTGGCTTCCTCTTGGTCTGTCTGGTCGAATCAGAAACAGAAAAGGTCATAGGCCAATTTCATGAAGGAGTGTGTGGAGGACACCACGCCTGGAGGGCTACCACTTATAAGATCCTGAGGGTTGGTTATTATTGGCCCAAATTTTTCTCAAATGTCAATGCTAAGATACGAGCTTGCAGCCCTTCCCAACTTTTTGCAGGCAAACATAAACTCCCAGCAATGCCATTGGTCCCGGTCAAAACAGAAGCTCCATTTCAACAATGGGGATTAGATTTCATAGGCAAAATTAATCCTCATTCTAGTGCTCAACACAAATGGATCCTGACTGCCATAGACTACTTCACCAAATGGGTGGAATCTATTCCAACGAGAAAGGCTACTGATTCGGTGGTTATATATTTCTTAGAGGAAAATATTTTGTCTAGGTTCGGCTGTCCCAGAAAGATAGTCACAGACAATGCACAGGCTTTTAAATCTATGGCTATGGTCAGTTTTTGCCAAAAATATAATATTGTGCTTGTCACTCCACAACATACTATCCTCAGGGAAAGGTCTGGACGAATCTTCAACCAAGAGCTTAATCAATATAATTAAGAAAGTTCTAAACAAAAATAAAAAGTCTTGGCATGTACATTTGAAATACGCTCTGTGGGCAAATCGGATAGGCACGAAAAAGTCTATCGGTACTTCTCCCTTCCAAAATGTATATGGGACAGATGTAGTGTTGCCTATAAACCTAGCACTTATTGTAATGAAACTATGGAAAGATGAGAAGGAAGAACCAAATCCTGTCACAAGAAGGATAAATCAGCTGATTGAAGTTCAGCAGCACAGGGCGGAAGTGGATGAAAGGTTGCAAAAATACCAGGATGACATGAAAGTGTTATTCAATTGTAAAGCCAAAGACAAAAATTTTCTCCCTGGAGATTTGGTTTTGAAATGGGATGCTAGGAAGGAGGACTCGGGAAAAAATGGTAAATTCAATCACATCTGGTACGAACCATTCAAGGTTGCATCTCCCGAAGGAAAGAATTCATTTCTGCTAGAAAAATTGGATGGTAAAATCTGGAACGCCCCAGTCAATGGGCATTTTTTAAAACATTACATGGAATAATTGATTTCCAGAATTCCCACTGTATATACCGTTTTGTTTAGTTTTTTATTTCAATAATTTTCTTTGGTAAGTCTACTTTCATTCTGTAAATAAAGAAAAATAAAATAAAATTGGTTTATGTCTCTTTTATAAATAAGGATACAAAGTTCTTAAAGTATCCAATTCCTTGAAACCCTGATACTTTTCATATTGTTCTTTCACAAGATTCTGGGTGACAACCTAACAAGTAAAAGCAGCAGACAGCCTGAAAGCGGAAGATAAAGTTGCCCAAAATAGGTGATAAATAAGATTTTCTATTATTTTAAAAAGAAGAACGAAAATGGTAAGGCAAAGGTGTGAGTCACAACAAAGTCTATTTATGAAAACAAAGATTTTGTGTCAAAAAGTGCGTTGATTATCTCGTAAGTTGACAGGTCAATAAAAAAGTGTTTTCAAAATCTAGGCCTTAAGGGTTTCACTTAGAACAAGATAGGAGGTAAATAAAGTAAAAATCTTTAAGAGAAAGTTCCAAGAGTTGGGTTCAATTTATGACTTCTATTTTTCAACTTCTAGTTCATTCTATGTCCCCTCTTTCTACCCTCAGTTCTGAATCAAGCTCCTTTTTCATTTTTCTCATAGAGGGAGAAGAGATTACGTCTTAACTTTTGAAATTGAAAAATAGTTCTTAATTGGTAAGACCAGTCCTCATATTTCTTACTCTCCGACTAAACATGGTTATGATTAGGCCAATCCTAACTCTCTTAGGTCTCTTAACAGTTTTTCTGAAGATTTAAGCTTGCTCAAAGGAAGACCCCTGAAATTAATCTTCCCCTTTTTCTCTGCAGACTAAGGTGTTTTGAACGTTGAGAAAAGGTTGGTCTAGAGTAATCAAAACAGGTTGACAAACCTCCATTGCAATTTTTACACAGATACCACCCCTGGTATATTAAGTATCACTGATTGCCCCCGCTTCGTATTCATACAGTAAATATAAGAAAGACGATGAAAGGAAATTCATTTAAATGATTGCCCTCATCTAGTATAAAAAGGGACAAATAACTTCACTGGGGTACTGAACAGGCTCGCTGACAGTGAAGCAATATCTAAAGTTAAATGTATAATTAGCATTCGAAGCGGTGAAAGGAAATTCAGTAAAAAGGGACAGATAACTTCACCGGGGTACTGAACAGGCTCGCTGGCAGTGAAGAAATATCTGAGGTATCTATATGGTTTTCATACTTAAATATCACTCTACTCTAGTTACTAGTTTTTTCGAAACCGTATCTACATCCCAAGTCCAGACAGGGTTCCCCATTTAAAATTATGAATTTTTCTTCGTTTGATGCAAGCCGAAAGTCATAAATCTGTTGAGTTTTCTAAGATTGTTTTGACCATCTTAATGCTAACTTAATTTCAGTAACGAGAAGGAAAATATTATGAATGAGACTATAACTGATTCTACAAGAAATGAGAACTTTGAAAAGATTTTCAGAAGTAAAAACGAAATCTCCTTTTTCCTCTGTATTCCTTTTCTTAGCAATTTCTGCAGGGATAAACCCTTGACCCCATTAACCCAATGAAGGCACTAAGTCTACATGTTCTCCTCGCCCCACAAGGAGACGAGGTCCCCAGTTGGAGCCTATGTTGAAACAATTCTTAATTTTTTTTATCCCTAAGACCTAAACTTTCCTTTTTTCGAGTTTCGGCTTTTCATAAAACGCAAGTTTCATTATCATTCCCAAACGCACGGTACCAATTTCCCGAAGAACTCATTTATTTGAATAATAAAAGGAAAAAAACCTAAAAGTATTATAAGAATCCCGACACATTTTCTATAAAATTATTTTGATCATGATAAGCTTTAAAACTTACGGATTTAAGGTTAACTTTAAAGAGTTTTCGGGATTCGGGGTTTGCTGAAAACATATTTTTCAATACAAATTGAATCACAAAGTCCCGATCCCCAATTTCCTGAAATAAAGAGAGTTAGTTTAAATACTAATTAATTAATTCTCTAATGCAAAAAGTTAAGGCTTAACTTAATCATTTTGCGATTTCGAGATTTAGAGTTCAGTGATAACACATCTCTTGTCAAAATGATCCCCGAAATCCCAAATCACGAAATCCCGATCCATAATTTGTGTTAAACCGAACTAACTTTGTTTTGTCCTTAACCTTGATTAGTTAGTTAATTAACATGATTTTAAGTCCTATTTTTAAAAATACATCGCGATTTTGCAACTTCGAAAATCGAGATTCGTCAATAACATACTTCTTGTTAAAATGATCCCCGAAATCCCGAAACACTAAATATCAATTAATCATTTTGCTAAAATGTTTAAGTCTTAATTAACACGTTGCGATTTCGTGATTTCGGAGATCGGATTTCATCGATGACATACTTCTCGACAACACGATCCCCGAAATCCCGAAAAACAAAATCTACAGTCTTAATCTATGATTAGCACCAATTAACCTTTTTCGAAAGCATGATTAATGATAATCATTTTTTAAGGTTTCGTTCATGTTTCGGTTTTTGATTGAGTAAAATGTCCCGAGTTTTCTTTAAAAATACAAAGGTGCTAAAATACGTCCATTTAAATAATGAATCAATGATGATACATGGTACTAATGCATATCTCAGTAAAATGTATTCTGCATTAAATGCCTTGAATGCTTGTCAGCTGCGTCAATCCTGTCACTTTTAAATGAATTAAAACAACATTTGAAAGTCTGTGTTTGCATTTTATCAAGTGCAAGAAACACTCATCCAATCTCATCCAGTCATTTTCTGTGACAGGTTTTCCATTTAATATACAGTCATGGCACCGAAAAAGGAATCGAAGAAGAGTGAATATACACAGGAAGGAGATATCATCTCCGACACCATGCCACACGCTATAGACTCCATTAAATCTTGGACTCAAATCTCTGAATTTATGGAATGTGAACTCAAGAATGCTCATCCTGATTATGAGAATCACTATCGGGACATTGCTGAATCAGAGCTTCACAAGATTTCTACACGCCCTCGGCTCATGGCATACAATGATATGATCAGTTGGGCCCTGGAAAAGGTTGATATCCCGACAAGGAGCATCTTAAACGATCAAGGAGTCATTTTCGGCTCATTCAGGATAGAACACATACAAGTAATGTATAAACTCTCACCAAATCCTAAACATACTTTTAATGCCGAGTTTTTAGCAGAGTTTCAGAGGAAAGAATTCATTGAGGTAGATCGGATCTATCTTGATATGATTAGAGAATGGTGGAGGTGTCCATCAAAATTTATAGCCGATACCCATGTGGTTTATGCTACAGCATCCTTAAATGAATAGATGGTCTACGTAGCCATTATGCTATGTAGACTTTTAGGGAGAAGAGATCCCTACCATTTTCATGCAGATTGGGTGCCCTTTTTGGAAGAAGCTTCAGAAGGGTATGCTTTTAACTGGAGTAATCTTTTATCGGATAACCTAACACAATAAATCTCAAACTACAAAGTTGTAAAATCAAAGGGACAATCAGTGGCTTTTTACATGTCAGCATACATTATGGATGCAATCTGTTATGTGAATCCTTTTCCCTTAATGAATTGGAGTTGGAACATATCATGTCCAGAACCCATTCATGAATATCATTCTGCCCTCTCGGAAGAAAATGCTAAGGATGCATTTTATGAAATTTGTCCTTTTGTTATAATTCCGATGCATAAAATATTTTTTAGATGCGAACCTCCTCGCATTTCTAATACAGTCACAGAAAATTTTAAAGCAATAGCTGACTGGTTTATTGACGAGAATTTTTCCTACATTAGGGTTTATGGTTGTTCTATTCCCCCTCATGCACTCCCTAAATTCCTACTAGACAGATTGGTGTGTAGAGAAGTAGCCCACTAGATAGTAAAAGGCGACATTCGATTAGAGCTAAAGGMAGCTCAAAAGAAGTCATGGCCAACTTTCCCTGTACATTTCGGGAAATTTTCATTACTGAATCTAGGCCATTCTAAAGTAGAGTCCGAATCACTAGAAGAAGTAAAATTGGTAGATATTGAACACAAAAAGCATGACCCCTATCAATTAATAAGCAAACATTTGATGCATTGTAATTTAAAAGCCTATGAGCATGAAACATCTATTTATGATGATGTATTCAAGGAGGTTAAATCCTATGAAGAGGTATTGAACAGAGTAMAAGCCCTACCACCTGATTCACAGATTGGTTTTGCGTCATTCCAGAGCCATAGGCGAAGCTATTTACCGAAAATTTTGTAGGGCGAAGCTACGACCCCATCTCCAGAGCAGGAAGGGCCTCCCCTAGGCTTTGAAACAAATATACAGGACAAAGTAAATACTAAAGGCAAGATGAAGGATACTGAAATACCTTCGCAAGACACAGAAATTTCCCAGTCAAAAGAATCAGAGGCAGGGAAGGGAAAGGAGCTAGAAACATCCACAGAAATCCCTAAGGATGTTCTTGTTATTGCACAGTTTGTATCTTAGGTCACAGGCTATAGGGTAGTGGACAAACTGGTGTAACAGGAACCTTCCCCACCCAATGTCACCTCGATGGGGAGGTTCTTTCTGTTTAGGGAGGTTATCCCAGGGGAGACGTCCCCGGTAACCTGGGGTTTGAAGAGGCAAAGGATAAAAATTCAAGTGTTAAGTTTTCCCTCCTCGCAGGTTACCACCAGTATCAGACAGTCCGGCTAATCATCCAATAAAAGAAGTGTAGGCCCCGTTGAAAACACCTACCCAGAACAAGGCAACACAAAATGTGTATTTGCAGGCTACAACTCAAAGGGTTAGTACTTCTTAACTATCTGATTTCATTTAATAAGTAATGTAATAGACAAGATGAAGTCAACGTTCTACTAAATATCCTATGCAATATCACCAATTCATCAATATCTACAAAGAATGACCAAGCCAATAGTATTTTCAATCAACAATTGTTCAATAAATGCTTGACGTCATCATTTAATTGCTCATTTATTAATCGAAAAGCTTGTTGC
>JASDQU010384035.1:0-11077 GCA_032191745.1 Picea mariana | reverse complement strand
GAAAAACATTTGGGATAGGTTGGAAGAGATAAAAGTGCCTTTCGAGTTGAGGGTTGTTTCTACAAGGTTGTTTGAGAATGTTATTTCCAATTTTAAGAACATTGAGGGCTGGTCGAAAGAAATTAACTAGAATATTGGAGTCAAACAAGGTTGTCCCTTGTCCCCTACTCTTTTTGGCATATACATTGACAAGTTCGAAAAGTGTTTGGAAAAAGAAGGTTGAGTCGTCCCAACTCTCACTGCAGGTATAGTCATCAATATCCTTTTTTATGTTGATGATATCATTCTTATGGCAATGTGTCCCCACGATTCTAGATAAAAACTAAGAATCCTCAAGGATTTTTGCTCCAATATGGGTATGACTATTAATACTTTCAAAACAAAATTCATGATCATTAAATCCAATAAGATCACATATGATACTTTCGTATATGAAAAAAATAACTTGGAGGAAGTGACTTCATAAAAATATCTTGGAATTAATATAAACCACAAGCTCAACTAGAATTATAGCATTGAGAAAAGGATAAATGGACGATGGAAAACTTATTATAGGCTTGAAAACAATTGTAAATCAGTCGATCTTTGGATATGGGATAAGAAAAAAATAATCTTTGAGACTCTTGTTACTCATGTTATTCTATATGGATGTGAAGTTTGGGGATGCAATATCTCTCGATAATCATGGAGGAATATAGAGCAAATCCAAAATACTTTTATAACCTACAATCTAAAAATTAAAAGAAATATGCCCTATCCTATCCTCCTCTTAGAGGCAAGTCTTTCCCCCATTGAGAGAACAACTATGAATAGATACCTAATGTATAATAACAAGTTAAACAACATGGAAGACAAGAGGCTTCCTAAAATTGCTTCAAACTCCATCCATAACCACCTTCAACTCAAGCGGGTATGACATAAAGATGCCTAGTCTTGGCTAAGTCATTAGGGAATCATGGAAGAGACCATTTTCCAGAATAAGGACACTATTAAAAATATTATCCTTCTCTTAGAGGCAAGTCTTTCCCCCATTGAGAGAACAACTATGACTAGATACCTAATTTATAAGAACAAGTTAAAAAACATGGAAGACAAAACTGTTGCATCTAAAAACTGTTGTTTCTTGCCCTCCTCCTTCTTCCTCTCCAAATTTTCTTACCTTTCCATAAACCAAAAATATCACCCAACCAAAATATGCCTCCCCCGAGTTCTCCCCTTCTCCCTTATCTTCCTCCCTCAAATCCATTTCCCCAACTGCCTTACCCCCCATTAATTCCTCAACCACCTTATCCCTCCCATTAATTGGTTCAACTACCAATAATAATAATATTATAATTACGTCTCCATAAATCTATTTTAATAATTCATTAAACTAATATTTATCATTCATGATAATTAAAGAATTAATTAGGGTTGTTACAGATCAATTGCAGCATGCAAAATATTTCACCAAGTTGGATCTCAAATAGCAATACCACCAGGTGTGCATCAAGGAAAATGAAACTTGCAAGACTTCCTTTAAGACAAGGTATGGCTTTTATGAATGGTTAGTCATGGCATTTGGTTTATGTAATGCACCAACTAAATTTATGAGACCGATGAATGGTGTATTACACCCCTATCTAGATTCATTTGTTATAGTCTATTTGAATGATATACAGGTTTATAGTGCTACCTGGGAGGAGCACATCTCACATCTCATGCAGGTGTTAGAGACTTTGAAGAAGCACCAATTACTGGATAACCTTAAGAAATGTGAGCTTTCTAAAAAATATTTAGTGTATTTCAAGTATGTGATCGATGGAGGGGAGCTCAAGATAGATCCTGCAAATATGGAGGCCATCATAAAATAGCCAGTTCCTACAAATGTCACTAAAGTTAGAAGTTTGTTTGGTGCAACACGGTGCTTTTGGAAGTTCATAGCTTCATTTTAAGTAGTAGTTGCACCAATCCACACCATAACAACGAGTGATAAGAGTTTCTAGTGGGGGAAGAATTAGCAAAAGGATTTCAATGAGCTGAAAAGAAAGATCTTTCAAGCACCAATTCTTGCATTACCAAACTTGCAAAATCCTTTCAAAGTGGAGACAAATGCAAGTGGATATGCCATGGGAGCATTTTTCATGCAAGGATGAAGGCTTGTATGCTCACATTATAAAATATTTCATGGGGTAGTTCTCAACTACCCTACCTATGTCAAGGAACTCTATGCCTTGATTCGTTTTTTCAAGAAGTGGAAACACTTTATGATGGGTAAGGAGACCATCATCCACATAGATCACCATTTACTACCATATTGTCAAGCCCAAAGTAAGCTATAAAAAACTAGACATTATAAGTCGATGGGGTTTTTACAACAATTTCATCTAGTCATCAAGTATAAGAAGGGTACCACAAAAAAATACCATCAAAGGACAAGAAGTAGAAAACATGTTATTTGAATAAGTCTGGTGCTCTTTGGGATACCAAGGAGAATCATCTCAAATAGGGATACCATACTTATCAATACATTTTGGACTACATTGTAGGAGAAGATGGACACGAAGTTGAAGAGATATACAACATTCTATACACAAACATATGGGAAGAGAGAAGTATTCAATAGGACTTTGGTTACAACTTTTGAGGGGTTACAATCAGAAGCATCTAAATACCTATGGATGAAAATATGATCTACATACAACACTCTTATAATATAGTAGTCCACACTTATACTGGTAAGTCACCTTTTAAAACATGCTTTGGATATTTTCCACCTTCACCCTTGGATGTTGTAAATGGAAAACAAGGAGGAGTGAGGGAAAAATACAAGGCCAGACATGATCAACACAGAACATAGAATTCATTCGAAGTGGGAGACATAGTTTGGCTACAACTAAATAAGGAAATACTACAGGGTCCTGGTAAGAAGATCACGACTCTATGATATGGACCTTTAGATATATTGGAGAAGGTTGGAGAGAGAACCTACATACTCTGCTAAGGGGTATTTTGTGAGAAGGTGGGACAAAAAACCTATAGACTCAATTTATCCCCATACATTCTCATTTACTGAGTAGTGAATGCAAAGAATCTCAAACTCTACGATCCTTCCATGTTGAATCAAGAGAAGGGGTAGGTCCTACCTTCCATAGAGGACTTAGCACCAGATGCTCAGGAAGATTTGGCAGAGGACATTCTTTTGAATAAGTGTCCCAAAAATACTAGATAGGGGCAGCATGGCCTTTGGAAGATTGGGTTGAAAGGACAACTTCCAAGCAAAGCAAAGTGGTATTTCAGAAAGAAGGTAGAGAAACACATTTCTCACCTCATTCAATAAATCTTTTTGGGACCAAACTCCTCCCTAAATGGGGAGCCATGATTTTTATTGTATCGTTATATTATTTTTCATTTATTTCGATGCTTTCATAGTGGAAAAAATTGGAGGAACCATCTTGCAAGGTCATTTTAATGGTAGTTCCCATTTTAGAAAATTGGGTTTTGAAATTTTCGAGAGCCATTTTGAGGCATCAAACGATATTTTTTGGGTCAAAACTATCCTATCTTATGCTAGGACCCCTTGATGTTATTCTACACATAAATACATTTCCAACGGTGCAAAATCACCTCAAACATAGCTCATATGCAAAAGTTATACCTCCCGCAAGTTAACCTACTATGTTGACCACCATGGTATGAGTGGATGGAACATCAACCCCCATTACTCATGCAAATTGGGATAGCCACATATGGAATTTCAAGAAGATTCTAGAAGGTCAAAAACCTTATCATAATTGAGGGATGAGGAAGTCAAACCCTACCCCTAGATGGCTATCAGGTGATGTTAAATATAGGCCTGCTAGGAGAAAAAAGGGTTCCATTCTTTTGCATTGTATCTTGTTCCATAGTTGAGCATAGCAGTTGCGAGTGGTATTTTGTGAGTGTATTAGAGGATGAGAGGTTCATTAGCAATACATGCCAGAGTTTCAAAGGAAATTCCACAAAGAGTGCCTCTTTATTTGTACTTTCATTTGAAGAAAAGAGAACATAGTGAACTCACCTTCTAACTGTGTTTTCTCCCATATTGGGTTTCCCAAGTTATATATTGTTTTTATTTGTGGATGGTGTGTGATCATTTACTTCTATTCTCTATTATTTTCGCATTTCACTTATTTCATACATTTAAGTAGAAAAAACCACTAATTAAAGAATCTGAGATCTAAGGGAAACTAACCTTCACAGTAAAGATTTCAGTAATTTTATCATATTTGTTGTGACAAACTATCCAGTGGAATATCCATGGAAGTTTATAGATCAATTCATCACTTCTAGACAAATAGTGTTCTTCATCTATGGATTTGTAGAGTTTTGACTCATGTTGTTTTGACCTTTTAGATCCTCCAAATCTAGTGGTTCACATTATTACCATCATTTCAGTGTAGGATTATGTCCTTTGTTCTTTTTTTAAGAGAAGCATGCATGATGAAAACAAACCTAGATATGCCCTAGTTGTTGGAAAATTTGACACTGAAATTCCATATTCTCATCATCCAAAGTTTGAACCCATTAGAAATTACCTTGTTGTAATAACATCTTATTTGGTATGCCTTGACTAATGTAAATCTTAACACATACTTTGGAATTTGATAAAAGACCCAATTTAATTTGATCTATATCTATTTTTATGCCAGTGCCCAAGTATTGCCAATATCCTTAGGAACTACGAAATACCAAAAATGAAGAGGAAAATTTGGGAGCCAAAACCAAACTAGCACCTTTGTTATATTCATAGTCATAAGGATAAAAACGAAAATCAAGGAACCAATTCCACTTTACCCCAAAACTAGGGACCCTACAATACAATTCTTTGATAATAAGTTGTATTTTCAAGCTTGATAGTAAAGAAACCTTTAGAGTAGACATAAACCTCATGATGCTTTGTCCATGTCAAAAAAATCAATTGGTAAAAATATGAACTAGAATATCAGAAACCATTGAATATGAAAATTACCATTGAAGAATAGTAAAAATAAAGCAACTTGTAACCTACAACTTTGAGACCTCCAATTTGGTCACCTATCTAGGAAAACCTTATGCATGTGGGTGAATTCTACTATTTTTGTGGTGGATTTAAAGCAAAAATTGGAGCATTGCCAAGAGATCCATGTTGCCTAGTAGCATATTTTTTGCGAGGGTAATCAATTGGAGGATCTATTGCAACTTTTTGATTATCATATTTGTAAATATTCAACTCTTATCTTGGCAATGTGAATGCATGGAGGAGTTGTGGGAAAAGAAAGTATGTCATTCTAAAAAACTCTTCCTTTTACGAATGCGGTTTGGAATAAATCATATAATTCAATGAATTTGAACCCTTATATGTGTGTGTGTGTGTATATAAGTACCTTTTCTTCATTATTATTCATCCATGAAGAAGGTTCTGTAGTGATTAAAGGTAAATAAAAAATTGGAAGATTAAGATTTGAAGGAGAAAATGGATGTATAATATTCAAAAGTTTTGGCAATTCCTGTGTAACAACCCTGTATATGACTACAAGCAAGTGCGATTTTTTTTTGTTTTAGGCAGGAAGACAATGACGAAAATAGTTAAACCACACAACTTTACAATGAACACAATGCACGCAGATCAGGAAACAAACAACAACAACTCAACACACTAGCACATCAAGCACCTAGATGAAACATGTGATAATCAAGAAAGATAGAAACGACTACCCGCCCGACACAAGCAAGACAATTCCTACAAGATAAAGGACAACATCAACAACCTGAAATAGTGGCTTCGATGACCAGGAACTAGAAATATCTATGTCGCGCAAAACCCAATGCCTTAAGGCGTTACAAAACCAATTACCAACAACCATTACAATGAACAAATGCCCACATCGGGAAACACAAACTCTAGCCAGGTTATCCTTCGCCTCTATCCATCAGGGTGCGCAATGATCCCCTCATCAGGAATCATGTCATCACAAGGAGATAGGTGTGACAGTAACCAAGGCACAACATGGCACATCTAGACCAGTAACCCAAGAAAATTTAATGTGCTAGGAGAGCGAATTAACTGCCAACCACATGACGACTAACACAAGCACCCAATCTACAAGTCAACAAGACGCAAGGGAAACTGATGAATATAACATTCATACAACACATTAAATTCCTTGCGCAACAATTCTATTGCAAACATACATCAATTTGTACATATTAAAATAATTATTAACAAACAATTATTTCATTCTAGCTATTTTCCAATTCCAATATCAAATAAGTACTTTGCTAAGGAGGAATTCGTTATCTTTTAAAGTGAAACAAATATGAAACATGTCTTTTAAAACAATAAAAGAAATGTCTTTTAAAACTGAATATGCTATCATTAAACTGAAACCATATAATAAAATTGATATCTAAGGAACACATTTAAAATCGCTATATATATAATCTATATGTTGATATTACCGTAATTCATGTATTTATTATTGTATTTATTGATAATTATTACTGTAGTTAAAGATAATGGTTGACAACAACAAATACATATCTGACAAAAAGGGTTACTGTAATTTGGATACATCGTTGTCTATTTGATATTGTTGTCCACTAAGTAAGTTACTATAACTATGGAAGGATCATAGTCAATCAACCACAATGTTGTCAGTGGAACTGAGGTTCTGTCTACGTTATCGTTGTTGACATAATTTGATATGTATCGTTTTGTAAACATTATTAAAATCGATGAGTAATATATAGTTGTTGAATTACATTTCAAGGGAGAAATTAAACTCTATAAAATTACAGTGATCGCTATCATACAATCGCTATAAAAGTTCTCTATCCTAAAATGAAACCGCTACCATAAAATAGTTGTAGGAATTCACTTCCATGCACAACAACAATGCAATTAAATCGTTGTGTAAAATACATTTTAAAGGTGGATTTAAAATGCTAAGAAAAATGGCTCCCTACCCAGCAAAATCGCTACCTAGATTCATTGTGGTTAGAGAATAGACAGAGCATAAAAATTCAATGTCAGACAAATGTCAATTCACTAAAAAAAGGAACGTGACTATCATATCATGCTAGAAATTATCACCCCAAAACAAATGTTGGGATACATCCAAAAACGTTGGGATTTAGCACGAGAACGTTGGGAATTACCAAAAACTAAAAATGCAACACATATATATCGTTATCATTCTCTGTTGGGAATATCAAAAAATTAAAAACGAAACACATATATATCGTTATCATTCTCTGCTGGGAATATCAAATCCTAAAAAACGCAATGCATATATATCGTTATCATTCTCTAGTGGTAATATCAAAAAATAAAAAATGCAGACATGTATAAATATATAGTATAATTTTGTTGTACAAATATTAATTTTGGTCCATTCAATATATAAATTAAGTGTATAAAATTGCTAACTATAATTGGTATCGCTACGCTGTTTAATAATAATATTGTTGCCTAACACCTCTAATAAAGATATCACTATATGATAATGTTATATAATAATGGTATTGCAGTCCTTCACCATTCAACCACACTGCCATTAGCATGTAAAATGGCAGTCATCATGGGTAAATTTGCAGTCAATATCAATTAAAAAAAATGTTGTTACTACATATTAAATTGCAGTCAAAGATATGTAACTCATAGTCAATGATATTGAAATTATATTGTTTAAAGAAACACATATAATTTACCAAAGAACGTAGACAATATAAGTGTAAATCACAGAGTAAATACATGATAAAGATGGCATAAATATATATGAATCTCAGAGTTAAATAGTTGATGGTGTTGTCATTTAAATACATGGAATCGCAAAGCCAATAAATGTTAATGCTTTCATAAATGTATATGAAATCATAGAAGTAAAATCGCCATTCGCTGGGAGAAATAAATAAACAAATACGTAGAGGTTTTTCCAATCAAGCACTGGGTAAATTGTGAAGTAAAAGATGTGTAGAAAATTGTTGTGTAATTGGCAAGGAGCCTAGATGATCGGAGGTTAATCAACACAAAAACACAAAGATTGGGCCTTCAAAAATCATAAGTTATCATCACAAACACAGAGTTTTATCAATCCAAAATGCAGATATTTACCCAAGTTTAACAAATTAAAAATGCAGAGAAAATCAGAGTTTTAATCAATCAAGACACGGAGATACTCATTTACAAGAAGGCGTGGGGATCAGGGATTAATCATAAGAGAAAAATGCAGAGATGAGCAAGGGTTAGATAACTGGGCAAAAATTTATCCTTCACTTATTATCCATGCACAGGAAAGTAAGGAATTTGAATCTATAGGTCTTTAAACACTGGAGTGACGATCGTCGATTCGGCTCCTAGTCATATGCTCATGCATGGACTAATAACTAAAGGGATAATGGAAAAACACAAATTTCTTCATAATAATCAATCAAACAAACACCGAGAAGTCATAGCAATCAGAGTTTGGGTTCGCCAAGGGAATTAAATCAAAATACAATGAGGATACGGCTGGGATGACCTTAAGTTCTTTGATTATAAAACACTGAATAAAACATAGAATTTATACAATAGAAGTACAGTACTGAGAGCGCAGGAACAATATTAACTACCATTCAAAAATAGACACATGTGTACTGTATCCTAATGAGAAAGCTCCGAGTCATTGTCTCGTGCGCGCTCCATCCATCTCCCACTTGACGACCGATGTGACCTCACTGGTACCTCCCATCCAACGATAGGGGTACTCTTATTCCCCCTGAGCCCCCCGAGTTGCAAAGGGGCCAAACACACAATTCCAAAGAACTTCTAGCACCGAAATCACCTCGCAAGGTCAAGCTACCACTCGTTACCCGAGCTGGGTATCCCAACTCCCACAAGAGAAAGTTCAATCAAGGAAAAATTCAGCAGCGTAACGTTACGCAAAAAGATGAGTTCCATACTCCTCCTCCTCCATCCTTTTTATAGAGTTTTCAAGTAATTAGTTTCTCAAATTCTCATTAAATTCCTTTTTCATTTAATTAATTAGGAAAAGACTCCCCCGTACACATGTTGCTCGATCCCCTAGTTGCACTAGAAAATTAATTTTATTAATTATTTAATTATTCCTATTTCCCTCACCCACCTAAAAGCATTCCTAAAAACGCTCCTTGGTGTCCCAATATTCCCTTACAAATCTTAAATGACTTAAGCCTTACTTCATTCCTAGTTGAGTTCATAAATAGCAAGTTCTCAAGGCAAGATTCCTTACTAAGTTAGACATTCAACTTTTTCTTTACGTTCCCCCTTTTCTTTAGGTTTCCCCATTTTCTTTAAGTTTCCTATTTATTTTAAGTTTCCCTCTTTTTCCTTTTTAACTAAAAATCAATTTAGCAAGTGTAGATAAAACAACCATTTACCCTCTTTTCTTTTTTGAACTAAAAATTAAATTAGCATATGTAGATAAAACAACCATTTCCCTTTTTAAAATTTTAATCATCCATTATAATTTGATTTTAATAAATTAATTTGAATTTCTTACCCCCTTTCTTGTTACATGTTTAATTTTTTTTTATTTTTTTACCACATGTGCTACTTAGACCTAGGTTTTAATTTCTTTAGGCTGGGAAACATTTTTATTAGGGAAACTGTTTTTAAATCTTACTTATCACATCATTCATTTTAAGGCCAACTAGGTTTATTCACTTACCCGTTGAGATCACGATGTGCCCTTCAAGATGCACTACATGCTCCAAGGGTGCTACTCGCCTCTTTTCTTTTTCCTTGCATGATGTGCCCTTCAGGATGCACTACGTGCTCCAAGGGTTCCACTCGCCTCTTTTTTTTTTCCTTGCGTGACATTCCCTTTAGGATGCACTAGGTGCTCCAAGGTTTTCACTCACCTCTTTCCATTTTGTCTTGCACGACGTGCCCTTCAAGACGCACTATGTTCTCCAAGGGTACCACTCGCCTCTTGACTGACTTTGGTAGACATCAAAAACCCTTGGAGTCAATACTTTTCCAGGTGATATTGTGGGAGACTAAGGGCATCTAAGGAATAAGGCCCCTACCTTATTGCGTGCCCCTTAGAATCATCATGAGCGACTGCCATAGTCTTCCCTCACAGCATTGTGGGTCTTCTTGAGCTAGGTAATATTTAACCTATAGTTTGAGCCACGACGGGAGTGCTAGTAGGCTGTGGCAGGGTTGTTTTCCACACCTCTCCCTCAATTCTGTGGTTGTACTGCGTGAGCCCTCTACTCCACATGTGAGTCTGGTCGGAAAGATATCATAGCCTGCATCCATCAACGAATCATGTCAGCAACAATAATCAATCATCATAACATCTAATCATATGCACATGTGTCACATCAATAACATTCAAACCCAACGGTCCTCTCCCTGGCTCGATATGGAGACCAAGGGGTTTCATCGATGCCTCTGCATCCTCAATGTCCAAAGTCATGCACACTCAGGAGAACCCAGTCAATAGAACCTGTCTATGTGAATACAACAAAATAAGTGTCCTCAAAGCAAGTGTCCTCAAAGAATAAGTTCTCTCAGTGCGTGCAAGAGCGGGATGTTACATACACCCCCTCCTATTTTAAACTTCATCCCAAAGTTTCACAGTATATAAGTGCCGAAATAAAGTGTATCATAGTGTCATAAGTCTATCTATCAACAAAAATGGAAATTGCTTGTGCATATCATATGCATCCTCCAAGTTCGCTGAGTGTGGATTATAGTTGTCCCATTGGACCTTGACCTGATCTATTGTTTGATGTTGTATCTATCGAGTGTGATGGTCTAGGGTGTGTATTGGATTATCCGTGAGCACACCCTCGTCCGATACCTGCAAGGTACTCAATTCAAAACGTGTGTAGGATCACTAACATAATGTCTCAAACTGATCCGTATTTATGTAGGAACACAATGAAATACAGAAATACACATAAACGCAGAGATGCAGCGGAAATAAGATTTCATTTCATTAATAAAAAATGACTGAAATATGCTTACAGACAGAATGTAAATAAACTAGCTAAGGCGTTGGTAGCTTATCTCTGAGAAGAGATGTGGTTGCTACTTGCATCCGTGAGA
>JASDQU010384034.1:0-11077 GCA_032191745.1 Picea mariana | reverse complement strand
TTATATACATTTGACTTAACCCAACACATAGAAGATAAAAATATTTAAGTTCAATCAGATATATTATCTTATAATAATGAAATTAAATATGTATATAATAGCCTAATCTAATCTAAGTAAAATGCAATATAAAATTTAATATAATTCATCTTGCCTAGTTCAATCAGATATATTAACTTATAATTATAAAAATAAATATGTATGCAATAGCTTGATTAAAGCAAATATTAAGATAAAGTGAAATATAAACTATAATGATAATTTAGTTTGTTGTATTAATAATATTTTATAAAGTGTTTACCTTAAAAATTTTAAATCCATAATATTTTACAAACTTATTGTAAAAGTTTTTATGGGATTTTGTTATTTTTCCTATACATAATTTTAAATATATAATTATATTTTTTTGTAATATCATATAAATAATAAATATTAAAAAAAATATTAATATATCATTATATTTTTTGAAATATCAAATAAACAATAAATATTAAACAAAATATTAAAGAGTTTCAAGTGAAAGAATATTCACAATATGTAAGTAAGAGAATATTCACAATATCTGATATTAAATACACTGACAATGATGTGTTTAATAAGGAAAATACTATGACCTAAGGAAAAAAAAAGTTTCATATACATTTCAAAATAAATATTGAAAAATTCCACATAGATTCGAGCCTTTTGTGATGTCACCAGCTAAAACAAAACTACTCTGAAACTATACACATGGCTCTAGCTGGTAATTGTTGTAATAAGCAGATTCAAATACCCAACCATCCCTTGAGTGCATGTAGAGATGTGAGAGAGGTCTATGTCTCCCACAAGAGATAGCCCAAAATCCAAAATAAGTAGGGCGGGTTGGATGCTCAAGGATTTCTTTCCCCAAGGTGGGTGATAGATCCACCCTGTGGTTTGATTAGCTATAAGAGAAACTTTGGTTGTATAATAATTTTTTTTCATATTGTATTATATTTGAATTCAAACTTAGTAAATTTTCCTTTTGGTGGGTGATAACGCTTCTCTGTTATCATACTATTTCCCTTCTAAATTAGAATTTTAATTTGGAATGTTGAAAAATAAGAGTATTCTTGAATCTTAATTTGAAAATGGAGTGGCAGGTTGAATCTTAATTTTGACAATTCGAAGATAATAACATTTTAAATTTAATCTTTGCATGGTAGAATTTGAATTTGGAATGCTTGAAGCTAACTATATTTTTAATCTAAACACTCAAATCTTTAAAATATAATGTAGACTATGAGATCCAAAAACCAGAGTCTTGAAAATATTATGAAGACCACGGGATGATCATATAAATATTAATTCAAGAACTCATTTTTGTAGTTTTAATGGGTGGCATGTATTTTCAAATCCCTACCTTTATCCTCTCTATTTCTTTGTTTTTTTCTTTCTTTAGAATTTTCTTTCATCCCATTTTTGGTATTGGTTTGGGATTATAGATGTTTTGCATTATATGTTATGATATTATTACACTAATAGGAGTCCACTTATTGGATTTGGAGTGTGTGAGATGAAGCTATTTAATCGAGAATATTTAATTAATGTCTATCAGTAAGATTTAATTAATGGAGACTATTTTGGTCCTCTCTCTCAAATGGAATATTGAGATTACATAGTATTGTGATAAATGAAAGGTTACATGCATTTCCCAATATATGTTTTTTGACTTAGGGTAATGGATTGAGAATCATATTCAACTTGGCTATGAAATTTACTATTGGATGGTTTAATACATGACCTTATGGTCATAGAAAAAGACTTGCACATCCCATGAACAATAATATAATAAGAGTTTCAACAATCGTAAAATTAAATCTTACTTATAAAAAATACAAGACTTCCCCAAATATTTAGAGTTATAGATTGTTCCTACGTAACTACAATCATTTAGAGCTATAGATTGTTCCTAGGTAACTACGATCATTTGTGTAGATTTGGATAAGTAAAATTAAAATATTGTATGAATCAAAACATAGCAGAAAAACTTAATAAAGTCAGTTTCCATACCTTCAAAGAATAGAAGACTATTGTAATGTTGATGATCCGTATGATGGAATAATTGACACATGTTATTGAGAAGCAATGCGTATTTATCTTCTCATGGAAACAACACGACAATTAGATAAGAATATCAATTAAACATTTACTCAAATATTTATAATAAAAATTCTAAGTATAAGTGCACAAGTAACAATTTGATGATGGAAATTAAAAAAAACATGTAAATTAAAAAAAATAAATAAATGGATGGAAAGAGGAGTCTTTACACCCCCCTCTCTCTTCCACCACCCACCCCACAATCTCTCTCTCTCTACATATCCATATCTAATTCCCTCCCTCTATCTCTCTCCATCCCTTTTACTCTATATTTCTCTCTTTGTAGCTCTCCCTCTCTTTCTCTCTCAACCTCTCCCTCTCTCCCCATCCTACACTCTCTCCCATATTGCCCTGTGCTCCCTTATCTGCAACAAACTCTACATTATATTCTATGATATACGCCCTCATCATCTCTTCAGCCTCCAACTTAAGAGTTTCCATATGGCCCTTGGTTGCATCCATATTTGTTAATATCTTCTTTGCGTGTTCATGTACTGGCTCCAGTTGAGCCTCCCTCATCTTCTTCTATGTCTACACAGTTTTTATCTTTGCCTGTAAATTTTTGAGCTCTAGAATGCTCCTGAGCCTCTCCTAAATGTTCATATCCTCTTTCTTCTTCTTCAACTTCTATGAGTCTTAATTTACTCTTTCCTACTTTTGTTTTAGTGCCTGCAACTTTTCATTTTCTTGCAGACTTGCCCAAAGTTGTGCAAATTTCTCATATAAGTATGCAATATTCTCAACACTCTATGCCATTTCCTCTATGTGCCCTATATGCTCCTACTCTTTGTGATCCCACATATGGTGGTTTTCTTTGGTTAAACTATTCCATCAACTCTGTTATATGACTCTTGTAATCTTACAATGCCTACATGATCTTCCCAATTTTCTCGTATGTCTATAAGCGTGTCCCTTATTATGCATTGTCTGGGTTTGACTTAAAGACTTCTTCAATGCACTCCTCTATCTAGCCAATGAAATTCTTTACCTGGTCCTTCTTAGCCTATATTTCCTTGATATTTATGTTCGATGTGTTATTGACATCCTTATCTATTTGTATCTCCCTTGCATCTACACCTTCTCTAGATTGTACTTCTTGTGTGTGTAATAGCCTCCTCATTACAACAACAACTCTGATAACAGATGCAAATTTTATTTTTTTTGTTTAAGGTGTGTACGCATGTAAAAAGGAAACAGACACAATTTACTCTACGTTGCCACCCAACGACTAACAAGACACAACCACGATGATCACAACAAGAAGACATAAGGCACACAACAAGTAACTGTAAGCATTAAACGACCATATACATAAGGCGCACAAGAGGTAACTGCAAGAATTAAATGACATACTGTGTTATGTACAGTATGAACACAGATGGAAGAATCCATAGTAGTAGATTTTACTATTTCTGCACAAGAAAGAAGGGCGTTTAATCTTAGTTCTCTGATCCATAGAGAGAGAATGTCAGATAGGCTCCTAGCCGACTACTCAGGAAGAAACTAGTAATCTCTGTCAGGAGGTCACAGTGGTGGGAACTCTACCTTGAAAGATCCTGAGACTACTGATACGACCTTAGAGGTGTGTCACAATATTGGAAACCATGCCTTTAAAGGGACCAAGACTCTTGATACGACACTAGATTCTTTACACAGAAAATAATCACACACACAGACTTATATACAGAGCGTCTAGCTTTATCAAATCTAAGAGTCTGATATCATATAACTATGAGTTTGGACAATTCCAATTATAGTACTAACCCTGAAATTAATTAACAATCTGAATACATCCTATATGTTACATATACCATAAAATTACAGTAACATTATCTTAACAACCTCACATCTTATGTTATAATAACCTTGCAACTAAAACATCAATCACCAATCACATTACTCCTTGTATGCTACCAATGCAATGAGGTTGCAGTAACTTTACCATAAAATAAATCAACATTACATTTATATTACCATAACCTTGCCAATGAATTAATAATAAAAAGAGATCATTACCGTAGCATTCAATTACATATTGCTTAACCATTTTATGACATTAATTACAACAAATTCAGTGACAATACTGTCAGATAACCATATATTTCTAGATTACGATAACAACATCAAGTTAACAGTTCCATAACCATTAGCATAAACATTTAAACGTTCATTACACTATCATTACCTTAAAACAAATACATTAAAATTAACCTTACCCTAGCATTAACATGAAGCATTACCTTACATTAATCCTTCCATTGAGCACAAGCCTCATTCATCAAACAACATGTCATTCAATACTTAATATTCATGGGCACCAAATTAAGTAGGTTTTAAATCCATCATTAGAAATAACTAGACAAAAACTAAATATATAGATCCATCATCTACTACATGAATCCTCAATGCGTAAAAACTAAAATCTATGTCGATCATTCCCTACATACCAACCACTGCTCAAGAAGCGATAACTAACACCATAAGTTTTCTTGCGTAAGAAAATAATGTGCACACCCTAAACAATTTATTAAGGTACCTATCCTTCAAAGGAAAAATTTGCGATAAAATATAATGGTGTAATTAAGAATATTAGTATTTAACCAATAAATTAACAAAGGATAAAGGCTAAAAAGAAGAGGCATCATGGATAAATTGGGTTAACACCAATTCTTGCAAGATATCTTATTGGTAAATTTGGTTGGTATTAAATTAGTTGAAGGTGGAGTCAATAAAAGATAACAATATTAAATACCTGTACTAAATCCTTAATGTGATTAGGGTAAAAGATAACAATATGATATCGCTATCACCATGAGTAGATATAAAGATAGAAATTTTATCCAAAATGAAGAATTTAAATCATTATCAATACATGCCTAACATACCATGTAAAAATGCTATCTAAACACATGTAAAAACATTATTTAATACGTTGTCACATATAGGTAAAAATGCAATTTAATAAGCTATCAAATACCAGGTAAAAACGCAATTTAATACGCTGTCAAATACAAAGTAAAAACGCAGATCTTAATTTTGATTCCCAAACGCTGACATTATGGTAAGGCGTAGTCTGACGGGAAGTAAATTCATGGTTACATTAAATACTAATTTCCAGTTGACCTTAAAATTAAATTGGTTGTCCCTTCAGCGTAACCTTTCTACTGCTAACAGAATCGCTTCCCCTCTGAGTCATGCGGTGCATTAGAATCGCCCAACCAATCCATGTTCAATGCAACCATCAATGGAAGTGGGTAGAGGCAGAATAATAAGGTTTAAAAGTTGTCAGCGATTTGTATGAGGGGGTGAGGTCTGAAGGTTAAACAAGCATTGCCAACGAAGATGTGGCCAACAACAATGTAAAATCTGGGCTGCAATGCAGAGAATCATGCCCTGTGTAGGCGATTCATGACAATGGTGATAAAAACATATCACTCAACAACTTTCGGAGGGAAAAATCGTAATCTACTTGGTTTATAGTGTAAATAGCATAGGTGAAGATATATATACATTGCCAGGGCGTAGAAGGGGGAATTACCCAACAAGACAGGTAACGGTAGACTTACTACTCGACCGTAATAAAAAAAAAATGCCCACATAAAAATCAAATGCCCACAGTCTTAAACGGAGGACGCCCACAGTCATAATAACTGCCTACAGCGATACAACGCCTGCAGTAAAAGGAAACGACCACAGTAGATTCAACGCCCACATCAATATAAAAACACCCACAGAAATATATAAACGCCCACAGTGGTATAAAATGCCCCCATTAACATAAAAACGCCCACTATAATGTGTAATATTCCCACAGTCATATAAAAGGCCCCCAGTCATATATACACATAGCCATAAAATCTCTTTTGTCCCAACCGACATGCAACAACAGAGTGAGAAGAAATATTTTATAACTGTAACACAATTTCAATCGCCGAAGGACAAGGTAAGAAAACCAATCGATCCAACGAGTATCCGCGCATATTGAAGTTAAGTATTTTTCATCTCACAATGCCAATAAAAAAATGATGATAACAATAAGAGAGGGCAAAGGTCCTAATACCTTCTATCATGGAAAATGAAAAAACATATCGTTGCCTTAACTCCCACCTCGAATGATGACCGCGCACTCCCTACTGCTCCTACTCTGTGCCTCTCCCCTCATCGACTGTCGAGACTACACTGGTACCTCCCAGCCAATTCCTAGGGGTATTCTGCTTCCCCCTTAGCCCCCTGAGCCGCAAAGGGGCCACACACAATCCAGACAGTCTATGTAGCTTCCCAGCTCACCTCGCAAGGATGAGCTACCACTCCTATCCAAGATGGAAAATCCCAACTCTCCACAAGTAATTAGTCAAGTCACAATTCCGACAGTGTAACGTTATGATAACAACTGATCCCTTTCTTCCTCATCTTCCCTTTCTTTTATAGAGTTCTCCAAACCTCACACTTTCCCTAAATCACTTTTAAAATAAGTTTCAATAAAAATATTCTAAATATTTTCCTTCGCACAAGCGTTGTCCATCCACCTCTTTCCTCCAATAATTATTTTCTTTAAATTGTTAATTTACTCATTTCCCTCACCCACATAGAGTTGCTCCTAAATTTTCTCCTAGGTGTTCCTAGATCCCCTTAAATGTTTTAAATAATTTCCCTAAAAATGAAGTTACTAAATTATCTCAAATTAGAAGGTTCTTAATTGCAGATTCCTTACTATGTTGACCTCGTTTTTTACCATAAGTTCCTAGCTTTCCTTTCTTATGTTTCCTCCAATCCTTAGTTTTCTACTTTTTATTATCCCCTTCTTTCCCCTTTTTATTAGAGCCAAAATGGCAGTTGAGCTATTTATTCTTTTCCCTTTATTATTAATTTAAAATCTTTTTATACTTCCACAAGTTAAATAATTTGTTTCTTCTTTACAATTTAAAACCATGGATTTTTAATTAAATTATTACTCTCTTCATTTTACCCCATAAATTTATGAAGACTAAAACTATTACTTAAGTGGTTTTTAGTCCAAATTTTTACTTTTATTTTTATAGGGTTTTTTTCTTAAGGTTAAACAAAATTTTACCCTAGAGAAGTTTTAGACTTAGATTTAGATTCTGAACTGGGCGACAATTGTTTAGGGAGGTTGTTTAAGAATTTCTTAATGAGTTAAAAGTCGTAGGGCCATCTAGGTTTGTTCCTTCATCAACATCGATGCGACGTGCCCTTCAGGACGCACCACATGCTCCAATGGTACCACTCGCCTTGTTTCATTCTTTTGCGCAACGTGCCCTTCAGGATGCACCACATGCTCCAAGGGTGCCACCCTATAACTTATATTTCTTCCGTGCGACATGCCCTTCAGGATGCACCACATGCTCCAAGGGTGCCACTCACCAACTTGATGGATTTGTAGACATCTATAACCCCTAGAGTCAACACTCCGCCAGATGAACTTGTGGGAGACTAAAGGCTCTAAGGAATAAGGCCCTCGCCTTATTGCGCGTGCCTTAGAATCATCGTGAGTGACTGTNCATTGTGGATTCCTCTTGAACTAGGTAATCGTTAACCTACAGTTCGAGCCATGATGGGAGTGCTAGTAGGCTATGGCAGGGCTGCTGTCCACACCTCTCCCTCAACCTCTCTGGAAATCATGTGTGACCCATTTACTCCATATGTGAGTCTGGTTGGCAATCTATCGTCAGCCTGCATCATTAACAATCATGTCAGAACATGTCAACATCATATCATCAAGTCAATGAAATATCACAGTAAATAAATCAACCCAAATAGCACACACCCTAACTCAATCCGGAGTCCAACGGGTTCCACCGATGCCTCTGCATCCTCAAGGTCCAAAACCCTACACACTCAATAAAACTGAGTCAATAGCACCTGTCTACGTCAAAGCAGTAAAACATCATGTCATCTATCATAACGCATCATAATCAATGATAAATGTTTTAACATCATAAAAGTCCAGATCACTTGCGAGCAAGTGTCCTCGAAGAATAAGTTTTCTCAGTGTGCCAGAGCGGGATGTTACAGTGCGACACTAACTTGCAATTTGTTCAATGCTTTCATGGGGATATTGGGAAAATCCAAGTGAAAATGATCTATCTCCATTACTTTTTTATGTGTTGTCTCCTCTTTTAATTGCATCATATTCTGAGTGATAGGAAAAGTATCACTCCCTGGTGCTATGATCTGTAATGTTTCCTGCGCTGGCACTATCTTTTCCTGAACAATGTGTTGTGGTTGCACCTTTTCTTTCTGTTGTATTTCACTCAGGTGAAGTTTAACCAACGTTTCCTTCATTTATGATAATATATTTATTATTTCCTCTCTTTTCTTCACCATTTCATCCCATGACTCTGCTACATGGTCTTGGATTTTTTCTGCCACCATATCTGCATCATCTTTTGTTACAGTAAATTTTGGGACATCTTTATGCACCTTCATATTTTTCCTCTATCCTCCTTCCAATGATAGAGGTCTCCTCTATGGTAGAGTCTCTATCTATGTTGAATTTGTAGGTATCTCTATATCTAAGATGTATCCTCCTATTTGTTCCTCCTTGTCGGAACCATTGTTGCCTTTTGTGTGGTTTCATTAGTTTTATTCTTCAATTTTTCTCTTTTATTGGTGGCTTCAGTGCAAATTTTATCCTATGTAGGCATCTTTGGAATGTTTTTCTATTGTATTGGTTTTCTTACTATCACACCTCCTGCACTATCATTTGTGCACTCTGCAACTTTCCTGCTATTTTTTGTCGAAATCCTGGTTTTTTGTCATGTGCCAGCTTCTACTAGTTGTTTCCTTTTATGTCCCTTCTTTGATGTCATTTTTAGTTTCCACTCATCTAGACAGTCCTACACGGACCATTGAAATTACTCTCCAGTGAAGCAGTACCTTATATTCAACCATTTCCTCTTTGGATCCCTTTTGTCCTGGATTCATACATTGTGGCTTGAGACCTAAAAATAGGCTATCTTCTTGTGTTCCTCCACCACTTCTGGTGCGATTATCGATGTCTCTACCACCTTTTTCTATATATCCTCTAAGTAAATCTCAAATATGATTTAGTTATCCTTCCTTTATTTTGTGGTTGAGGTGTGCCACAGTGCTACATACTCTAATAGGCAACACTTTCCTATCCTTCTGAAAAAAATGCTAAATTTGAGGTGCCTTCATCCTACGAGTGTTATGATTATGATCAACCATGAGTAATGAAACTCTATCCCCAAGTATTGTCCATATTTACAGTCATCCATAAATAATTTCACTACATATGGACTACAACTAAGTAGAGTGGCCTTCACACACTACGTGACTACTACGATCACACCTACTCGAGCCTCCTCCTTACGAAACATTCTTAGAAACCTACATTCCACTAGCTTCATTTCTAGCCTTTTAGCAGGTTCATTGATCTTATTAATCACAATTCCCCTAGACCCTCTCACTGTACCATATGTTTTCTTCATTTCTTCTTCCAGGGTCCTCTTCTTAGTTTTATCATCCATATATTATTCATGTTTCTCACCACTAGTGGGAAGACCTGTGATCTGCCTAATTTGGTCTATGTCAATGAATATGGGCCTGTCTAACCATTAAATGCCTCCATGTACTAACTCCAATAATTTTTTGATGCAATTATTCACTTCCTTCCCACATCCAAACTGAGGGATATGTACTAAGTCCATTATCCCTATGTTGTATAAACCTATGATCCATTACCTTGGTTCAAGTGTTGGTACTCATGTCACACTGATCCCTTTTCTTTCCATGTATACAATGAATCCAATTCCTGAAATTTGTCTTTATCTATTGTGTCCTGGCCTAAATACCTTATTTTTTCTACCCATCCTACAATATTAGGTAGAATTGTCAGTCCTTCTAGAATGCATGGTACTGTTATCATGACTTTTAGTTGTTTACACTATGATATATGCACCGATTGTTTCTTGATTCCATTTCTTATTGCAGTGGATGGGACTGCTTCCTGACATGCATCCGAATTTGGCTCACCTATAAAATATTCTACTTCCACATGTTCCTCTTTTTTTGGTGTTGGTTTTGTAACTAGTTCATGTGTTGGTTTGACCTATGCCCTAGGCACGTCAAACTCTATTCTTCCTTGATCCTCCCTATTTTTCTGTTGCGACGCTTCTAGACCCAACTGTGAGTAATGGGTTTTTTTTCTTCCATATTTGAATGCACATTCATCTTCTCTGGCTCATGTTCTTAGAATGATGTTGGGCTAACTAGTTCCAGTGACAGAATCGCGTCCACGTCCACGACTCCTTCCTATACACTAGTGTTTTCCACTTCTAGTTCTTATGTATTTGGTGATCTTGTATTGATGTGTGTCTTCCTTGAGATTTGGGCGAGTGCTCCAACCTTTGATGACAACATATTGTAATTTATTAACTCTGGTGTTCTGAATCAATGCTAAAACCTTCAGGGATAATTGGTCACTTTGTGTTATTTCTCGAGTTCTTCTCCTTAGCTCTTGTGCGCTAAAAGTAAAAATGAGGAATTATTTACATGTTTCCTTCTTTTGTAAATCCCTTCATTAATTATCTATTGTATTCAACTTTTTTGTATGATACTTTATCTCTTTTCTTATATTTTTGGTCATTCTCCCTCCCAACACGCAATGTTTAATTTTTCTTTCGTGTATTGTATTGAATTCTCTAACACTAATTTTCCATCTTTTGCTAACTATCCCACCCACCCCCTAGTATCACTCCCTCCATCTATCCCCCTCTCTTTGTCCCTCCCTCTCCCTCTCTCTCATCGTTTCCCTTTCCTTCTTCCTCTCCCCCTTCCTCTCTCTTTCATTCCCTCCCTATCCTTCCATTCCCCTCCCTCCCTCTCCCTTCCACCCCCTTATCCCTCCATACCCCCACCCTCTCCCTCTCTCCCTTCACCTAAATCCCTCTCCCTACCTTTTTGGATATCTCTC
>JASDQU010384031.1:0-11077 GCA_032191745.1 Picea mariana | reverse complement strand
CCATAAGACACCTTAACTTCGGGACGAAGTTTCCTGAAGGGTGGGTGTATGTAACAACCCTAGTTGAATATATGCTTAGGGATTATTAAGTAAAATTTATTAGGTAATTAATTTTTCTAACATGTTATTAACTAAACAAAGATTGGAATAATAATATTAATTAATTAATTAATTGTTATAATTTTGAATAATAAATTAATTAAATATTTAATTACCTATCACATTGAATGAATAGGGTAATAAATTTAAGAGGGTTAATAAATTTAATTGTTTAATTAAAAGATCCACGTATACTAGGGGATAAGAAGCATTAAAAATAAGGATAAGGAAACATTAAATAAGAGGGTAAGGCATTAACTAAGTGGATAAGGTAATGAATGTATAGATAAGGAAATAAATGAGGAGGAAAGGCCAGTGAAGGAGGGATATGAAGGGAGGAAGCTTACAAAAGAAAGGGTATTATCATTTTGTTTTTGGGGAGAGGGTTCTCTTGGATTTTTTGGGGGGGTTCTGAGTTTGAGTTATGCAATCGAGGGAGGATCATTACGGGGGGCACCGGTTTGCTAGGGGTTTTTGGCACGGGGGCCAAGATTCCTTACTATATCCTGGAGCTAGGGAGCCACATAGGCTCTGTTCCTAGTTGACAGGGAGGAAAACTCAGTTTTGGGGCACAGTTTGGTCAAAGCAACAGGTTGGGCAGGGTAGCAGGGAAAGGCAGTAGGGAGGACATTCAGAGATCGGGAATTTAGTGTCACACAGAAGTATTTTAGGTACGCATTCTCATGAATATGTAATGGTTATTTACAATCATTAGCATGCTATTATTTAGATTTCTACTGCTTATATGAATTTCTGCTGCTTATATGATGAATGAAAGAAATTAATCAGAAGTAATTTTTATCTGTTTAAATTTATGAGTATTTTAGGCTTAATTTAAAATTAGGTCCTTACAGTAATCTAGTCTGGTAATTATTTTATATCCCCGTTTAACTTCTGTTGAACAATATGCTATTACTAATTATGAATTTATGATTTCCTTGTAGGAGTTTCGACCTTCAAAATCTCTGGATTCAAGATAGCACCATGCATAAGAAAACGTATTCGAGTTTCAAATTACAGCTCTTTAAGAATGTACTCTATATTATAAATAAATGATACGATTATGCTCTAGAATGCTATGATCGTGGAAGAATTTGTTTCAGGCTTCTATAGACAATTGGTTATTTATATCTGTAACCATTAAAGAATGAACAGGAAGGGAAACCCCCTTTTTAAATAAGATCTCACTGTTTCATAGTTATGAATCATAGCGTTTTTTAGAGTATGAATACTTATTTAATTATTGGTCCAATTCTGGGAGATGGAACATAATTTATCTATTTTAATTTACTGAGCCTTTACTCCTGTGTTATTGTATATCAAAACAAAAAGGACTTCCTTCGTGGAATAACTGAACTGTACAATTTGAAAGATAGAATTTGATTGTGTTTGATCATTGGCGACAGATTAAGAGATAATATTGTCTCCAACTAGGGAAGGAAGCTCTGTAGGCAGTTTCAAGAACCACAGATCTCTGGATTCCTAGATTAATGCCTTCTTCATTGGGCATGGAGTCACAAACAACTGCAAACCTCAAAATGACATCAAATCAAACTAAAAACTGAACTGTACACTCTCAACCGAAAATGAAAACTGAAACAATCTAGCAACTCAAACTGAATGCTGAAAGAGATGCTTGCCCATCAAGCTTATTTATGTACATACCAATCTATCCTAACAACTGAGAACCAAATTCTTGATTCAAGCAATATGAAATATCCAATATAACCAATCAAAGAGTTGATCCAATACCTGAGCTCCTTGACTGTTCTTAAGAAGAATCAAAACTAGAACATGTAAGGGCAATGGAAAATGATTGTAAACTTGGTTCTCACAATAAACACACAATCATAACTTTGTAGTGAACAATTCCTCCATATAAACAACCATGGGATAAAAAAAAACATGATTGGTTTTCTCTTCATCATAGAACCAATGACTAAATCATTATAATTGGCAACTTCAATTATTCTCTGTTGTGTATCATCAAATCCATCAAAAAATTTCTTAATCATGGGATCAAAGGACCATACCTCTTCTTATTTGGGCAGTAAAAGTCTTTCACAAAATGAATCTTGATAACATAAATTGTGAACAATATACTCATCTTTCTTGTCATCCATGTTAAGTATAAGGATCAAGTGGTCATAACAACTTTAAAAAGGAACATAAACATCATGTAGAGTTGATCCTTCATGTACTTTTACTGGGAGAACATCATTATTATTTTTGACAGAAAAAAGTTATTGTCTAGATAAACATCTTTCATCACATGTTACCTCACTGTTCAAAATTTGTATGCATGGATTTTCAACAACCTGATCTTGAGGAGTTTCTTCTTGACATAAAATCTCAGACAAGGAATGAACTGAAAAACAATTTGAATGTCTAGGCTCATACCTTTGATTGCATATAGATTGACAAGGTTGTTGTATTAAAACTCCCTTACCCATGTTTTCATGCTCACAAACAACTAAAGGAGGACCAGTAAGACTACATAAATCATATAAATAATCAGATATTGAATCATTCAAAATCAAAGAATGTTTTTTATATTTTAAACTAGCTTTAGACTGCTTCTCTTCTTCCATTTTAAAGCCCAGCGACTATGACAAAAGTGCAACAAATTGTAGCAGAAGAGAAACAACTTTGGAGGATGATTTAGAGGCCTTCCTTGATGAATTTTCTTATGAAAAAGTTATGAATGGAAATCTTAATATGTCCTCTACACCCTCGAGTCACTAATCTAAGAAAAATCCTACATCTAACCCCTTCAAAATTGATTTTAAAACAAACTGTCCAAAAGCGCAGCGAATTCTCCAGAAGTGCAGCGAACAAATAGGGGTCCAATATGAGGTGATATCTATATAACCATAACATTTTTTGGAAAACTGGGAGAGGCTTTTGTATATCAGGTTTTTTTTGAGAAACAACTCTCTCCTTTTTTGGAAATTCGTTTCCATATGCTCATAATACGTGCCACAAAATGATGACTAAAACAGACAAGAAAAATTGGAGAATTTGTTTTTCTTAAACAGACCTCCAATAAAGTTGCATATCTCCCAATATATGATACCTGTGTAAAAACAGAAGCAATGCATTGTGGTTTGGTAGGTCCTTATAAAAACCCTCATTTTGTTTTCAAAAATTAATTTTCATTTGGCCAAAAACCTATTTTGCAAATCATAACAAAAAATAGAGTAAAAAACACGGCATGGTTTAGCAGAAGCGTAGCCTGTTCTTTGAGAGGGTATTTGGAGGCCTTTCCAAATGTAATTTGGGCTACAAGTGGCATGGTTGGAAATATTAAAATGTGTGCTACACAATAGAGTCATCAAAAATTGAAAACCATTTCTCCAAACCCCTGAAGAAATGACTTGAAGTAAAACTGTCCAAAAGTGCAACAACCCACCTGTAGCAATTGTATTTTGAGAATTTCTCTCAAATCATAACATCTGTNTTTTTTTTCCTTGGTATATTATTGACAAAACAATCTTTCACTTTTTTCAAATTCATCTCCCTTGCTGAATGATGGAGTTTCTTGTGACGTACTTTGTTGCATTAGGGTTTTTCTTAGCTCTCTCTTTTCTTGTTGCAAGAATGCTACCATGTGATTGGATTTAGGTAGTTCATATTTCAGTTGTCTAATATGTGTTTGTTTCTCTTTGATAATATCTACATCTGATTTCTGAACCTCAATCTCTGCCATGTTAGCCTCAATGTGTACCTTCTTCTTATCATGCAAGGTTTCCTCATGGTGTTGTCTTGATGGAGTGAACTGGAGCCTTGATATCTTGATGGATTGAAATAGAGCCTTGAGATTCATTTCTAGCTCATACAAGTGTTAAATTATTCCCCAAAATAGAGGTTCAATTCATCATTAGATTCCAATATTTTTCCACCAAGAAAGGATTCAACTTCTCAACAAGAAAACATTTGTCTTTTCCAACAGAGCAGTTGATTCAAATGCATAGAATCGATTATCACTCAGTGAAATCCACGTTGGGTGTTCGATGCCATCACAGGAAAATCCATGATGGCAGTTACATGTGCATCTCACTGCCAAAGAAAAACAAAGGAATCAATGAGGTAGTGACACATGTTCACCCAACACACCATGGTATTATGTCCCTTAAAATGCATTAGAAATCATTTTGAAATGGTGCCCCCTACATGTTGACATGGAAGGGTTTTTGGTATGCAAACATGGTAGTTGAAATAGAAGTGAAATGTATTGTCTATCATGTAATCCACGATTGTCAATGTCCTTCACAATCCAAAAGAAATCAAATATTTGTTTCTTTCAAGAACTTAGCAATGGTGCTCAATGTGCATAAATAATTGCATATTGAGCATGAATTTACCTTGAAGCTCCACGCCATAGTTTCCTTTTACCTTCTTTTTGCAGCTATTTATTTATGGATCCAATTCCAGATCATTCCTAGTCTTCCTTGATTGTGAAATTCTTTGAGACATTTGCAAACTATTCCCTTGAAAAAAATGATTTTATTTCTTGGCATGCTTTTTGGAGTTTAATTGAGCCCATGTGTTACATTTATCTATTTTGAGTTCAATTCAGATATGTTTCCTACAACCTACAATGGTTTGATGTTGGCTTTATGATATTTATACACATTTATAATTCAAAATAATTCCTTAAATTGTATCATACAAAGGAAATGGGAAGCCAAAGAACAAGAGAAGAAAAAGTTTTGTCCATCCTCTAACTTGCTAGACATGTGGAGAGATGAAAAAATAATGTGAAAAGAAAAATATCCGAATTCTAAAAAATTAGTAGTTGAACCATTTAAATTTTAAATTAAATCTAAATTATTTCATATATGGTATGATGCTTATCATGTGTAAACTACATGTAACAACAAGTCGCCAATTTAATGTTGGAATAACAATATTGTTGTTCTTCTTCCAACTATAAAATAGCTACTCTAATATAATGCATCTGTGTGTGTTTCTCCAAGGGATTCATAACTTGCTTTAAAAGTGTTTCTAAGATTTTTTCTAATGATGCATTGAGTGCATTCTTCCTGTGCATAAAATGTGTTCCCAAGGTGAAAATCTCATCAACAATATAACCTTCAGCCAAGGAATCAGAGAGTAAATGCCTTAGGCAATCATAACTAGAATATTCTATGTTTAATGACTTATCTATTTTCCATAGGACACAAACAATTTTAAAATGCTACAAGGTCTGAAAGACAACTTTAAAGCATCCCTTCATTAGTCCACAAAGAAAGCGATTTAGAAAAATATGCACCACTAGTTAAACCATTGTCTTCTCATAAACCTCTTGTAAAGTGGACATGATTCCTTTTCATTCAGTTGAGACCATTCTTCTTAATTGACTCTAGATTCTTCAAATAAGTTCTATGTACACACTGCATTTAGTAAAAAAAAGGTTATTCCTATAATAAAACCTACTCTTTCAATTTTCACACTTTTTTCAACAACAAAAACTTTCCTATATTAACAACGGTTTTATTAATTTTTGCATCTTTGAGAGAAATATTTGGAGCAGTTCTAGCAATAAAACAACTATGGGCAACAAGAAGTGGCCAAATTTTTTTTTTTTAAGCATCCATGACCTCTAAAAGTGGTGTTTATCTTACTCCTAGATTTGGTAAATTAAGCAAGAAAAATGATGAGTATCCTCTTCAAAGATATGTAAAAAATTGTACATATTTTGGACAAAGGGAGAGGGGGAACTTTGGAATGGTAGTGCAATCTTTGTAGAAAATCTTACAAGATATCTTATGGAAGAGTGAAAGCACATGTTCTACATGAAGGAGGAAATGTTGTTGATGCTTGTCGAGTAACAATGAACCTAGATGAAAAGGAGAATAACAATGATTAAGGGCTAGAAATTGGGAGAACCCAACTTGGTAGGATTACTCCAACTATCACTAGGGAGGCAACAATTGTTCTAGAAACTTCAAGGAAAGAATTGCAACAAAAATATTCAAAACCTCCAAGTACACGTCAAAATAGAAGATTTATAAAATGATTAAATACTCAAGGAAGAGATGAAGCTAACACAAGACTGGAAGGGGATTTATGCATGTGAAATCTCATTTGATGTGGTTTAGTATCCCTACTAGTGAAACTTGATGAGGGAAGTCAACATAGAGCCACACTATGAAAATATTTTAACTAAATTACTCAAAAAGTCTAGGTCGAATACTAAGCACCAATTTTTTCTACATGTAGTGGCTCAAGGATTTCTATTATCTCAGATAGGTAGACAAGTACGAGGAATAGGACATTAGTTAATGTCATTGTATCTTCACCAAAAGGAACAATGTTTTTGAACATTGAATATTTTTCAAATGAGGTGAGAGTTATGACAGATAACCCACATGTTTACAGAGTCATGGGGGATGCTAGAAAAATTATAAAATGCATCACCAACCATTTGTATAAAATTATAAATCTTATCAATGCATCACCAATCATTTTTATAAAATTATAAAGCTTATCTATGTGTATTAAATTTGTGTGTCTCTTCTTTGAGAATCAAATGATGTATTTATACTCTGCATGTACAATTAAGGTTCTAAATTTGTAATCCTTTGGATATTAAATTCTCTGTTTTGAGTGTAAAAGAAGGTGTAATTCTGGTCTAGAGTCTATGTACAGATTCATTTATATCTAATCTATGTGTAAATTTGTATTATGTATTAGTATCACGCACACCCATCTAACTTTGTCACTTGCAATCCATAGTCTGTCACGCTCACTTGAACCATCGGTTATTGGTGAGTATTGTCATATCGTGGAAAATCCATTATAGATAGGATTAAGGGGTGCCTTTGTTGTTTTTTAAATTAATGGCTATTGTTTTCTTGGAATTTGAGGCCAACCTATAGGTTTTCATGGGAGCATTGTGTATTTATTTAAATGTTTGAAAAATATATGACATGAGTGGATATTTGGCATTTTTAAAAGTATTTAAGTTTTTGGTGATTTTCAAATTTCAAAGAATCATTGGTATTAACAAATGGCCAGCACATTGTGTAAGCTTGATTTCCCTTTGGCCTCACCATAATAGTTGGATCATGTTCATGGTCGTGATCCATCAATACATGATGAACAAATTTGCAAAGAATTTTTTCGTTGCTTCCTTGATGGTTTTGGGGTTCTCTGATGAATATATGTTTTATATACTCTCTTCAATCATTGAATGACGTTTGAGCTTCATTGAAAGCGATTTCTTCAATTGCTTTATATTGTAGGTGTTTTGAAGTGGCTCAATGTCTATTTCTAGCTTGGATGCTCTCGTATTGATGATGTCATCAGTGTAAGTTAAGGATGTACATAGTGTTGAGGTCATTGGGGGATATTTCTCCCAACTTACTTGTTAAAGCTTTGTTGATTTTTTTGATTTCCTTTGTTGATGGTCCTTGCCTATTTTTCCCTCAATGCCAAGTTTTTCAACGCAGTTTATACTATGATATGAAATAACATAGGTATGCATGTTTTTATCCATAAATATTTGCCTACTAGCAGTTTCTATTACATTGATGAACTCATGTTCATGTCAATATTTTTTCATTATTGTTCACAATCACAAATTGGGCTTCCTAAAGTTTAACACCCTAATATTACATTCTTGAACTGTAAACTTTGTTGGGATGGCTTCTTGATTATTCTAATATTGCAGTGGGGGGCCAGTGGCTTAAAATTCTCATTTTGGGTGCTACTAAGGAATTTGAAGGGCATAAATTGGAGTTTGAATGTTCACAACATCCTGGTTGTCCTTAAATTTTGCTTCATGATGTTGTTATACTCAAATTCAGTTGCAATGCTTGCAATGAACAAAGAAACAGAGGAGAAAAGATGACAACTAAGTTCAGAAGTTTGTGGAAAATTTCTTGCTTATAATCATGGATCTGTAGCAGCAAATCCGATGTGGGAATGGAATAATGAATCTTGATGATGGAATATGATTTTCATGTTCAAGACTCACCTCTGTTCCATTTTTTTTTGTTAGTAAGGAGAATGCGACTATAAAGTTGGATTATTATGAATTATGAGCATGACGAATAGAAATGGGTGGTTTTGCATCCAACTCTGATAATAGGACTCAAATTGGCCACATGATTTATGAGGTTGGATTCAATTCATTCTTCTTCTATCAACATATTATTCCTTCTAGATGTTTGTTTTTCTCAATTTGAAGAGTTTGATTGTTGTATAATTTTATGTTATTGCAGCTTTATTTTCTAGTTAAGAGAATTTTATAATGATTTTATATTGGAAGTAATTACACCCAGTTATATAAAACCTAATCCCTAGGTTCATCAGTTGTCTAGTGTCTATCGACCTTTAGTTGCATAGTTTCTATAGTTTCTAGGCTAATAATTTTTACTAGGAACATGAATCTTGTTTGGAGAAATTTAAAACATGCTGTTGTATTTACAAAGTAAGTTCTTAATAGATAGTTTTAGCAAGGCTAAGAATATGGTTATTGCAAGTTAATGAATTATATTAATTTTAGCAAGGCATAGAATATGGTTATTGCAAGTTAACCAATCATACTAATTCCATCAAGGCTGAGAATATGGTTATTCGAAGTTAACCAGTCATACTGATTTCAACATATTGTTTGATAAAATATTTTTTTCTAACAGGATACAAACCATTCTTCTTCCACGTGCTCAAATATCACAATTCATAATTATAAATTTATTTTACAAGTAGGTGGTTCTAATAATGTATTCAAGTTCTTGTGCCCATTTTGTAGACAAAACACCCACAACAACACAGGGTTCCAACTTCCAAATTGAAGGATGTGGACATATTCCTGAAATGTCTGTGAATTCCCTTTTTTTTATGATGCACAAAATAGGGTTTGGATTTATGCCTGAAAGGAAGTCCTTCAAATTATAATTCCCTCAAGTACATAGCAAATTGTTTTGGCATGGAAGGGTCAATCTTCTAAAAGGGTTTAAACTTTTTGTCAAGAAGAAAATGTTTCTCTTGAATATTCAGAAAATTCTTAAAATATCTTTGTTTTTTATGGAGCATATGTGCATTAGCCTACTTGTAGAGAGAGTCAGAGACTATATGTGATGAAAAATTTAAGGAATCCACTATAGTTTATGTCATGTAGTTGTCATAGAATGGAAAAAGAAATGTCATAATGCTTGATTGAGGATAGTTTTTTCTCTAGTCTGACATATTATTTCATGAATGTATTCCTAGAAGATATGATGAGTGTCTTATGATAGAAACGAACTATGTTTTCCCTCTATTTCAGTTCTTACTAATTTATCCATCCTTACCATGTCCACCAATTATACAGGTTATATTGCTAAGTTTCCATGAGAGGTTTAAATAGAAATGATAACTTCAAAGAAAACAAGTATCTTTATGAATATTTTTGCATTTTGATTGCTTCACCTTTCTATTTAATTCAAGGACTATTTTAGGGGCTAAATTTCACTCCTGGTCTAATTTTCCATGTTTTTTCCCAAAAAGGGATTCACTATTATAAAAGTGATTCGCCCAAATTCTATAGGATAAAATTATTTTACCTTGAAAACCGCCAAAATTTTATAAAAACTATATTAAATCCTTAGAAATTTAGTATATTTGGCATATGAAGGATTAGTAAGATTCGCGAAGGTTTCTACACTTTAAAATAATTTTCCATCCTTAAAATTATCCTTGATTTAATTTATATCAATTCAAGTTTATTATAATTTGCAATAGTGTTTTGTATTTTTATTAATGGCATTGTTACAATTAAGGATCTCATAGTGGAGGCTAGATGTTATTGGATAAATCCGTAAGTGCGGACACAAACCAATCTGCCTAGATCCACCTGGATCTAGAACAAAGCAAGACAGAATACATCGCTTTCCTTAGATCTAACTATTGAATTAAATTGGAAGTGAGAATAAGAGACATACCTTGTAATCGCTTCCTTAATCTTTGTTGCTCCTACTTCGCTCCAGCGCTCTCGTGCAGTCAAGATCAAAACAGCACAAGCCAACCAAAGTGAAAGCAAATAATATATTCAATAGCTAATCTATACATATGATCAAGGAGTTATGTAATAAAGTAAATCTAACTTTATGGGAAAGAAACATGTATCATATTAAATGTGAAAGAGAGATTACAACCATTGCCTTGATGTCGTAAGGTCCCTTCCAACTGTCCTTCGCTCCCCACACACTTCTTGCTCCAAGGATTCTGAGACCATAGATCTGATACACTCTATCTTGACAAAGCAAATCTTAAAGCTACTCCAACCAAGCTAATAATTCCAAGCCAATCAAAGCTCAAGAACAAGAAGAACCTCACAAAAGCTAAGAACTCCTTCTCCATGAGAGCTCCTCTCCTTTTATAAGTTGAAGAGGATAAGGTGAGGAGGTTAAGATGATCCCACTAAATCATGAAAGCGAGTAATATCCAAACCATTCGGATGCCACCTCACCATAGAAACTTCTCCTTCTAGAAGATTCGAGAAAACGCTCATTTTTCCCACGTGCTGGCATTCTCGCACCCTAGCTATAGTGCAACCTGCGAACTGTTCGCACCCTGGTTATAGTGCAACCTGCGAGAATTGGTCATTCTCACACCCTGCCTATATAGCAACCTGCGAACTTCCCTTTTTATAAGGTTTTTACATAGGAACAGGCAACTTCTTTTCTCAGGAGAAGTTCTTCTCCCTTCTCTCTTTAGGAACTCAGGCCACTGTGACCCCTTTGAAGGAAACAGATAGGTTTACATCATTAACGATCATAGGGATGACGAAAATAATGTGTAACACTAGAGAAATTATAAAATGCATCATCGATTCACCAACCATCACCACTCAAATCATTCTTCAACAATTCTTTTGCGTTGGAGTTGTTGAAAGTTGTTGGGATAAAATAAGAAAATTTTATGAATGTCCAACAAATAACCAAAAATAGGTCAATGGGACTGCTAATTACAACACATTCAATACACT
>JASDQU010384030.1:0-11077 GCA_032191745.1 Picea mariana | reverse complement strand
TATGAAATGCATTTTTGATAGTGGGTTGTGACCCGTTGAGGACGGCTTTATGGGCTTCCTGGTTCCTTTCTGCATTTTTTGACTTCCGGCCTCTTCCCTTTTTCTTTGGGGTGGCCCAAGCCTCACTTGCTTCTTCTGAGTCACTACTTAACAAGATCTCCCCCTCCTCCATATTCTGACTGTCGACCTGCTTCTGGGGGGAGTTATTTTGCGTCCCTGCTTCTTCTGTTGGCGTGTTCCCTTTGTTTACCGGATTCTGATCTTTCTGTTCTCCCTCTTGAACTTCTTTTGTTGGATCTTGCTCTCTGTCCTCCATTCCATTGGCTAAGATTCTGAAGCTGTTCTCCTTTTCTGTAGTTTCGGTGGATTTGGTTTTCTATGGTTCTGGCTGGTCATTCCTTTGGCCTCTTGCTCTTTTTCAGTGGAGGGGGGGTTTTTTGGACAATTTCTTTGGAAATGGCCATATTCGTGGCAACCTCTAAACTTGAACAGGAGCTGTTCGTAGTCCAGCTTTTGGAAGTGCTGCCAGTTGCCGACTTTTAACTTTATGGCCTATGGTAGGCCTACCTCCAGATCAACCTCTACACAGATCCTCGCACAAGAATACTGGTCTCTAGGTTTTGCTCGGTCGATGTAGTGGCCAAGACCATTGCCTATTGCTTGAAGCGAAGAGGGGTTCCAGCAGTGGATTGGCAGGTTGGGAAGACTTACCCAGACCGGGACATCCTTGGGGACTTCTGAAGCAGGTTCAAAGTTCGGGGTCCATCTGTTTAGGTAAAGTCCTTGAGTGCCCATGAAGTATGGGCCGTTTCTAAAATCAAATCTCTATCCTCCTGGGAAATAAATTCGAATATAAAGTATCCTCTCCCGACTGCGTAGCATGTCACACTGTTTGCTATCAGAGGTCTCCAGTTTTGCTGAATCCAGTTGTCGGTGGATCTAGTTGAGGGCCAGAGTCCCATAAACTGACCAATGAGTCCTCGTTCAGAGAGAGACAAGGCGACTTTGATAGGGAGATCCAGAGGGAGGTCGATCTCTGGAATATCGTTCAGCTTCTTGACAAAGCTTGGGGCTTCTACGCCGGTCATTTTTTTGCTGCATGCTTCTACCAGGCATCTAAAGGAGGAGGCGGGGGAAGGAGGGGGCGGTGACTCCCCTCCCTGGGATGCCATGGCGGCACTCTCAAACCCTTAACGTTACAGAGCTAGGTCAGGGCGTGTGCGCGGTCGCTTATATTTCATACTGTGATAAGCCTTGTTACAGTGGGAGATCTACAGTATTGGTTTTGGCAATCTTGATGTCAAAGGGTATGTGGTCAAAGAAACCCGATTGCCGAAATCGTGAAATCGCGATGTTTTATTTAAGATTTAAACATTTTTAGCATATTAATTAATTGAGATTAGGCCCTTTCAAGATTTCAGAAACCGGGATTTCGGGAAATACGATGACATGAGACGTGTTCTCACGGAATCGTGAATCCCGAAATCGCGATGCTTGTTTCTTTTTTAAAAAAATAGGTTTTAACTTATCTTAATTAAATGAATAATCATGATTAGGTCCAAAACATCATTAGTTTAATCTATCGGGATTTCAGAAATCGAAGTTTCGGGAAATATGATGACAAGAGACACGCTCTTTATAGAACCGCAAATCTCGAAATCGCGACGTAATTATATTAATTTTAAACCTTTCTTATAAGAGGTTAAACCAATTCATTTTTTAATTAAGACTTAAACGTATCGGGGAATCGAGAATCAGAGTTTCGGGAAATATGATGACAAGAGACGCGCTATTTATAGAACCGCGAATCTCGAAATCGCGACGTAATTATATTAATTTTAAACCTTTCTTATAAGAGGTTAAACCAATTCATTTTTTAATTAAGACTTAAACGTATCGAGGAATCGAGAATCAGAATTTCGGGAAATATGATGACAAGAGACGCACTCTTTATAGAACCGTGAATCTCGAAATCGCGACGTAATTATATTAATTTTAAACCTTTCTTATAAGAGGTTAAACCAATTCATTTTTTAATTAAGACTAAAACGTATCGGGGAATCGGGAATCGGGGTTTCCTGATTCAATTTACAGCAATCATCTGTTTGCGAAAAACCCCGAATCCCGATTTCTTTAATTTTTTTTTAAATTTAAAGAAAAATTACAAAATTTAAAATTACAATACGTTTTAAATAATTTTTTCAAATGGCGCTGAAAATTTATATTTTCGTAAACTTTTTTCGTTCGTTGTTCAAAAGTAAACGATAAAAAGGCATCACGAATTTTAAAAATGACGAAATTCTTGTTTGAGGAAAGTTGAAACCTTAAAAACAAAAAATCTAGGCCTTTAGGATAAAAAAAATTAGGATCTGTTTCAACACCCCCCTTCGCCTCATTAGAATCAATGAAAATGAAACTACATTGCCTTCAACATCTTCGAAAAACCTCTGCATTTGCATCACCTACATATTTTGTTTCCTGCAAAAAAAGAATATCTGGATCTTTTTCCATGATACAACTTCGAAGAATCCTTTGTTTGGTTATTCTGTTTAGACCTCTTACATTCCATGAGATGATCTTCATTATGAGGAGTTAGGGGGGGGGAAGAAACCCTCGGTGAGACACAGGAACTGTCTAGATTTACTCATGAAATTACCTACCTATTTAATTAGTTGTTGTGTTAATTTATGCTCCCTTCTCTTTCCTTATTTAGGCGTTTGTTTGGGTTCTTTTCCTAGGTCTGATCTAATGCCCAGTCTTGAGGTGGCTTCTATTGTGGAGTCAATATAGACTTTTTGTACCTTTTGAAGATTCTTCAATGGAATGGATTGAAGTTCCTTTCTATTGAATGTGTTTTCTAGCTTTTTCATATCTATATCGGCTAGATCTCTTTCATCCATAGTCATTTCTGTATCCCCCCCCTCTTCTAGGTGATTTCATGTTTCCATTTGATTGTGGGATTCAGGAGGAATGATTTTCTCTAAGACTAGGTCTAGAGATTATTTTGATTTACCTTTGTCATTGTGCTTATTGTCTTGTTGATGAGGGTTTTCCACTTCCTCTGCTTCTGGTAATGGCTTAAGGCGTCAAAGGAGTTGCTTGTGGAGATCTTTTTGCTTGCACCTTGGCTGGGTTTCTTGGGGATTTGATATTTACCTCCTGTGTAAATCCATCTTTCAACATTTCTTTACCCACTGGACACGCGAAAGAGTTTAGGGGGAAATCTTGGAATAAGTGTCTATGTTCATGACATTTTCGACAACGAAAGGGTATGTGTTCATAATCAATGGTTTGGAGCCACTCATCATCTTGATATTCCAAGGTTATAGATCCTGACAGATCTTTAGAGATATTCATATACACACACATCCAGGTATATGAAGTGTATCTCTTATGTTTTGTTGCTTCTGAGGATTTCACATATCTTCCCAAGGTGTTTCCTATACCCATGAGGATTTCTTTTAGCCAAAATTCTCGAGGAATGGAGTAGAGTCAGATCCACACTAGTGCAAAAGAGAAATCCTCTTTTTCCGGACAAAAATTATTTGTCCAAAATCTAAGATACAACCCTGCAGAGTTGAAGAAATATAGACCATTTTCGAAGATTTGATCCTTATCTTCAAGGTTGAATAATCTGAATCGATGTAGAATATGAATCAACCATTTTTTAATGTTTGAGAATCTGAATAGATTTAGAATATGAATCAACCATTTTTTAATGTTTGAGAATCTGAATAGATGTAGAATTTCAGAAGATATTAAAGGAATAAAGAGGTATTTATATTTTTGTTTTGTTAAATTTGAACGACCAAAAATGCATTTAGATTTTTTGTTGGGATAAACTTCAACGAAAATGAAAATTTCATAAACGTTTTAGATAATATTTATACAATGTCATTATGGATGAGCTGAAACCGCCTCCACCAGGTTCATTGAATCAAAGAACAATCTACGTAGTAGTCTAACTATTTGGTCTTATACACAATTCAAATCTATCAAATCACAAAAGAAAATAAAATCAATATACAATCATAATCGATCAAATCACTAAAGAGAAAAAAAATTAAAATTTATGAATGAATCCAAACCATAGACAATTCCTATAGAATATATTGCATTAATCCAACATTGTTTACGTGCATAAAAATAAATAGAAAGAAACTACATAGTCATCACAACCGACATAATGGTGTTGAAGCATGGAGTTGGTCCCAGGATAAGCGCATTAATTAAACTAAAAACAAGTAGATACGTAATTATTCAGAATGACTAAGGGCCACCATCGGTATCTGGTCTACGCATTAGTTAAAGTGAAAATTCCTTGAAACTTACTGATTGAGAGCGACTATGGGCGATGGTCAGTCCCAATCCACGCATTAACTAAAGTGAAAACACCTTGAAACTTAATGAGGCTAATAATTCAGGGGAAATTCTAGTAAAAAAAATGGTGAAGGCTAATAATTCAGGGGAAATTCTAGTAAAAAAAATGGTGTTGCTTATACTTTTGTTTGATCGAAGTTTCAAGTCATGGTTTTTTTATTTTTCTAGTATTTGAGAATATATATGAATCAATGTACAATTTCAGAAAATATTAAACGATTAAAAAGGCATTTAGATTTTTTCCCAGGATTAAAAACACTCCTACCTGAGCACAACGCCCATTTATTCAAGAACGAACCGAACCTCCACTTGAGCGTAACTTGGATGTGCATCGATCGTTTCTGGTTTTTGATGTGGAAGTCGAGGGAATATTGAAGTATCATACGCTCAAACTCTTGTAGGAAGTGGCCATTCATAAATATTTTGAAGTGTGAGATGCATGAAAATCACAATAGATGGGTGCAAATTCATTTCAGCTTTTCATAGTTTTGGTGAAGTTGAATTATTGTTATTTTCTCCATGATTTTTTTAAAAATTGAGGTAAGTTTAATTAATTTGATTTTTTTTAAATAACAATCTGATTATGTTACATATTAACAAATAAAATTTAATTATTTTAATATATAATATTTATTTTAATATTAAATAAATTATAAATAATATTAGATTTTGTATATGTTTATGATTTTATAAAAGTATTTTTATCTTTACTCTCTTTCTAATTGCAGTCTTTATAAATTATTTCCTTACATGATGTTCAAAATTTTGTCCACTTCTTAATGTCACTATAATATTCATGAGAGTTTGTTTTTATTTTTGCAATAATTATTTTCTTGGTAAAGTTAACAACAATAAATAGATAATTTTGATCTTTTAACTTAGGGTTAATGGTCTCTTTGTAGTCAACCAACATTTCTTATTCTCAATCTCATTATAACATTATAGTTTTTCTTTAAAGTTGGTTACAACAATAATATTGAAGGTGGTTATATTATGAAGGACATGCTCTTCTACTACTGTTTATTAATAGAGGGATGAAGTAACATATATAGTCCACCCTCTCTTTAGCCCTAAGTGAATTTCACTTATGTTTCAATCCACTATAGGAAACCTCACTTTCTTCATGTTATCCAACTTATCCCTGTACCATAAGTACCTTATTGTAACCTTACTCTCGAGAGGTGGAAAACCAACCTCTAAAAGAAGGATAGGGTAGGGCATATTGTTTTTAATTTTGAGACTATGTATTATAAAAAGCCTTTGGATTTTCTTGATTTTCCTCCATGTCTCCCTAGAAATACAATAACCCAAAACTTCACAATTATACAAAATCACTAGGATAATAAGCATGTCAAAAAGAAACTTCAAATTGGAATCACTACAATTATTTTCAAGAGCGAAAGAAAATTTCCAACCTTTGTCGATCCTTCTTTCAACACTACATTCCAAGTTTATCTTATGACAGGTGTCAATTCCAAGTTATTTATATCAAGAGTTTTCTTCCAATTATGCTTGTTGTAAAAAAACTATGGGTATGTGACACATCTAGAGTTGATGATCGTTATCTATGTTTTATCAATGTTCAATGCAAAAATATTTAAGAATTTTAAACTACTTTTTGAGGTTAGAAGGGTTCATTGAGCAGGTAAAATAACAATGTCATCTACATACATGATGAAGATGATAACTGGGCTATGAGGTCCGTTCTTGGAAACCATAGATCCTCTAAGTAATCTTCCAAGTTTTTTATATAAATACCAAAATGAGAAGGTAACAAAGGAAAACATTGCTTGACCCTTAAATATCACAATTAATTTTTTCCACCCAATCCAATCTTCTTTTAAATTTAGGAAAGACTCCCTCATATAAATTTATTAGTAATACTCTCAACTCAAAAGGAACCACACTATCTTCTAGTCTCTTCCTAAGGGTATTTCAAGGAAACGTATCAAAATCTTTCTAAATTGAACAAAGCAACCCATGTGATTTCCTTTATTATTTCAAGGCTCTTTGGATATGATCTTAAGAGTCATTAAATGATTTGAAGTCTAGTGATAAATTTGGAAAACTACATGTTCTTTAGATCTCTTATCATATTTTCTAGCCACAAGTTAATATTTGTTTCTAAAATCACACCATAAAACTTAGCCATACAAATACTAATCATGATGGTATTATAATTTGAGGGGTTATTTTTGTCACCACTTTTGAAAATAGGGACAATAAGACTCTCTATCCCAATTTTAGAAAAACCCTACTTCACAATGATTAGATATCAATATTTAATATTGACAATCTTTAAGTTTATGAAAACCCTACTTCACGGTTGTTAGATATCAATATTTAATATCGATAATATATTTTTTATGAACATGATGATTTTCATCTTTCCATGAAGATAAATTTCCATTTAATGAGCCTTTGAAATTAAATTGTTTACTTTGATTTATCATGTTGTTTTATGAAAAATAATTTGGATATAGAATTTTGAAGTTCCCTTTCATTTTTATGGGTTAACAATCTATAAATTTCCTTTTCTTATAGATGTTTTGAAAATTAAATATAATGTGTTTGTAGCCCAATAGTCCAACTATTTAGAATGGGTAACAACAAGAAGATGGTTTTGATATTTAACTTAGTTGTGATAACACTTTTAATAGTATTGTTATATTGAAGGGCATTCTCCTCTATTATATTCCAATGGTTTAACTAATAAATGGATTATTTTATTTTATTTTTTTCAGTTTTGAATGATTTTCACTTAGGTTTAAAGCAATGATATGAAATAATCTCATTCTTCTAACCCATACTTGTATATTAAACTTCATTCACAATCTTACTTTTAATTATCCTACAACCCACTATGGTTTTGTTGAGAGGAGTATGGAGGAGATGTTCATGTAACATAAGGCATTAAAATAATAATAAAACATTAAAATAATAATAATAATAATAAATAAAAATAATAAATTAATATAAATTTATGACGGTTCATATATATATATATATGGGATATGTTCATGTAATGTAAGGAATAAAAATAATAATAATAATATATATTTAATATTTATTATTATTTTCTATATATATATGAGAGAATATTAAAATATTAATATTTTAAAATATATATGACACAAACATTTTAATATATTTTATCCCGGATAGGGTGCCACGTAGCAACGGGAGGCCACGTAGCCTTCCCCAGACCCAAGTCATAAATATGGTAGGTCGTCCCCCTTCACCTCAGTCTTGAATGAAGGGTGGCCATTACTGCCTACAGAGAAGGGGAGGACAACTCCCTCACGTGAGCATTATGGTGGCACCAAGGTGTAATGGAAAAGGCAGGATGAGTACAGTGGTCATGTCGAGCCTGGGCTTATCTCTCCTGCTTGGACAGGGTTGGCTATACTTCTCTCTCACGCTCCACCACGCTGCCCACTCTGGGAACGAGACCTACATGCAATGGATTTTCATTGAAGTTACCCAGAGAATTATCAGTCCTCCTAGCCTAGCCATGGCAAGGGAGAGGGGAAAGCCAAGGGGCATCCCAACCTGGTATAGTTTAGCAGTCTGACATAGGCGAGTACAATAGCTGGAACACACCATGTCCATAGCTCAGAATCAGCGCTTGGAGAAGCCAAGAACACCGCCAATGACATATGTTGAGGAGGATATTTCGGAGGAACCCATCCAGGTTCCTCCTGAATCTCTCCTCTTCACAGTTTCGGATGATTTGTATTTCCCCAGCCATAACCCAACAAGCACAAGTGCCCAGGCTGCCATGGAGGGAGCCACCTGTATAGTTGAGGAGGAATTCCCAGGGGAATTCCTCCATTTGGATTCAATTGCGTCAATTCAGGACACCGACGACCAAGTTGGGATAGCAGCGGAGGCGGTCAAGGCGGTGGAGGTCATGGGAACTGCGCAAGAGGACATGGGTGCCATGGTGGAGGGCCACCCAGTATTGGTGCCTCCACCGCTCACTGCTCTCCCTGAATTTTTCCTTGCTCTGCCACCTTTCTTCAACCCGGAGCAACTTGAGCGCATCTTCGAGCTAAGGAGCTAGATGGCAGACCAGATACACCATGACACCCTCATGAGTCAGTGGATCAACATGCTTTATGATGCATTCTCGAATGCATCGACAACTTAGTGTTTCCCGACCTATGCGAGGCCTTTCGTGCTCCATCCCAGGGATGACCCTTTCACCAGAGCTCTGAACGACGTGCCCCCTAGGTGATAATGTGTAATTACTGGTTCTTTGCTATGGATACCTCGCACAATCTTTTCCCATCTCTTTGTATTGGGATGATGCAGTTTTATAGTTTTGTTCTATTTTTTCAGTTGGTAGTTTATCTTAGATGCCTAGAACAGTTCTGCAAGAACATGAATCCGCCACCTGCTCTAGTTTCCATATGGCAGGGCAGATGACAGATAGTTATTTTGTCTAAAAGTATCATAGTCTGCCACTTGTTCCAGTTTCCACTAATTTGGCGAAACAGGTGGCAGACTCATGACATGTGGCATTTTTGTACTATAAAAGCACAGTAATAGGAAACATCCTTTTTATTTACAAAAAAAAAAAACATTTTAATATATTTTATAAGATTAATATATATTATAAAATATTTTAATATATTAAAAAATATATATGGGTTTTAATTTGTTCTTTTGATTTTCCCTAGTTTTAGTTTTAATTATGGGTTATAATATATTACAAAATATATTAATAGTTTATAATATTTTAATATATTTCATAATATTAATATTTTTTAGTACTTTAATATTAATGTATTACACCAGTATTGATCCGTCCTAACCCCGGATCTATCAAGCGTCGAAAGGGATCAAATCTATGGAGTTGAAAACCTTTTTCAGAGTGCAAAACTTGAGGAAATGTTAAAGGTTTTCATCTCCAAATATTTGATCCCTCTTGGCCCTTAATAGAACTGGGGTTAAGAAGGATCTATGTTGGTATATACTACAACCCATTATGGGTGAGATGCTCATGTAAAGTAAAGAATTAAAATAATAATAAAACATTAAAATAATAATAATTAATTAATTAGTTAATAATAATTTATTTATGAGGATGATGATGATTAACATCCAAGAGGGTAAGTAATTACTTTCAATTCATTAGAATTTTGTTCGTGTGCTTGAAAATACTTAAGAGAAGCTTTCCAAGATCACCATAGTTTTGTTGAGTTAAAGGGTTAGGAAGGTTGGTAGTGTGACTGATATTTTAAAATTGAGATCTAATCTAGGTATAGGCTAGACAATCTAAGATAAAGTGTTTTTCATATTCAACCTTCTTAGTGTCACAAAGGTGACACACTCTTTCGTTCCATGACATTTTAGGAATTGACCAATGCCCAGTTTCACTATGGAACTCCTGAGAATTTTTTCTTATCTTAACAATGCTTTTTTTTTTCTTTACACTTGGAAAAATAGAGAAATAATTTTGATCTTATAGATTAGGGTTGAATACATCCTTATAATACCTTAATTTTATTTTTTCTTCTAACTCTTTGTCACACCACATTTTTTCCTTAAATTTTTATTTAATGATATTTTTAATAGTATCCTTATTCTGCAAAAAGGTCTCTTCCATCATTCCCCAATGGCTTAGCCAAGACTGGGCATCTTTATTCCATCCTCACTTGAGTCGAAGGTGGTTACGACTAGATTTTGAAGGAATTTTAGGAAGCCTCTTGTCTTCCATGTTGTTTAACTTGTTCTTATACATTAAGTATCTAGTCATAGTCATGGTATAAATGGGGGAAAGGCTTGCCTCTAAGAGGAGGATGGGACAAGGAGTATTTCCTTTAATTTTGAGATTATAGGTTATAAAATTATTTTGGATTTTCTCTATATTTCTCTAGAATTCATGAGATATATTGCATCCCCAAACTTTACATCCACATACAGGCATAATAAGAGTCTCAAGGAGGAGTTTCTTCTTATCCCATATCCAAAGATCGACTGATATATATATAATTTTAATGAATAACAACTAGCCTAGATCCATTTAACTCAAAATCTATCAAGCACTAAGATGGATCAAATCTCTCGAGGTGCAAACCTTTATTAGAGTGTAAAAGGTTTGCACTTCAATAAATTTGATCCCTCTTGGTGCTTGGTAGATTCAGAGTTAAATGGATCTCGGCTGGTATATACTATAACCCAGTATGGGGGAGATGTTCATATAAAGTAACAAATTAAAATAATAATAATAAATAAAAAATTAACAATAAAATTAATAATTAAATTATATATATATATATATATATGTATATATATATGGGTGAGTGTATGAAGTTGGTGGACAATAAAGTGGCAACAGTGTGAGCAAGGACGTGTGCAAATTTCTAGGAATGTGCACGCATTCATAATGTGATAGGTTTGGTGAACCTCAAACCTCCACTCAACAAGCCATATAGGAATGTTCCCAAGAATGTGTGCACGTTCCTGAGAAAAACATGTACAAGAATGCATGCGCATTCCTAAAACAAATTGAAATGAAAATAATGTGATCGTGCTTTAGGAGCACATGTGCATTCCTAAAGCACACATGTGTTATTAGGAACAGGAGCACGCATGAATTCTTAAATCACACATGTGTTATTAGCTGTTAACATGAAATATATTTATATCCCCCCCTCTCTCTCCCCCCTCTGCCCCCCCCCACTCTCTC
>JASDQU010384029.1:0-11077 GCA_032191745.1 Picea mariana | reverse complement strand
GAGATCATTAACTTCAACTTGAAAAATAAAAAATATTTCCTTAATATAATATTAAAGAAGCAATGATAAACAAATTTTCTTATATGTAAAACACTTAAACAAAATGCCTTGTCTATTTATTTATTGGCAAAACTTTTTAGGCTATTAACTCTTAAACAAAATGCCTTGTCTATTTATTTATTGGCAAAACTTTTTAAACTATTAACTCGTACAAGTTATTAGAAAAAATACCTAATTTTTATCTTTTTTAGTTATAAAAATAAAATATTAAAACAAAACCATTATTTTTTTTCCATTTTCCTTAAACAAAATTAATTTCTTTAAAACATATTGTTAATAAACCAAATAGAATTTATTTCATTATAAATATTTTCAAAATATCATCAATAAACTAAATACTAATATCAACATTTCACAAATCAATTTTTACAAATTTTATTAATCATATATTAATAATACTGCCAATATAAACTAATCAAACAATATAACATTAATTTCTTATATCATTTATTTTAATATAAATATCTTAAAAATCACAAACATTGTTGATCATATCATAATAATAATAATAATAATCCATTGTTAAGGTTAGGGTCAAGCCAGACACCTAATTGGTGTATGAGACCCCTTTGTTTATGGGACAAGGGACCCCCTCAACCCAATGATTTGACTGGTAAAGTCTACGGAGGTATACATACCCTACTCCCTCTAGATTTGAACTTGTGACCTAGGAAACACATGTTCTTAACCATTAGGCCCACTCATTACCACTCAAAGAATTTATTTAAACGATTTCGTATCTATCAAATCCATTAGGTGGCCCATAAATTCTATTCCAAACGGTTTAGCTTGGTCGACCAATTCCATTCCGTGGTGGAATTATAGAGATCTGTGTTGTGCATGCATAAATAGTTACGCTTAAATAGTTCCAGAAAGTTTGTTACATAAACAATCGTCCGCGCTCACAAATAGTTCTGGAGGAACTGATGGTTTGGTATCTTCTTTGATATAATTTTTTAGCACACCGATTTTTTTTCATTGTTTTGGCATTAAGGTGGTCACTGTACCTGTTTTTGAGAGAAGCCACAGGGAATTTCGATAGAAACAATATGCTCAACAAAGGAGCATTCGGTGAAGTTTACAAGGTATAATATCAAAAGTGGATTTGATGGTTTTGTCCAAATGTAAGCGAAGTTTTCAAATTAATTATTGTGATTTAATCTATGAACAAGGAAGACTTTTGGATGGCACAGATGTCATTGTTAAGAAACTAAATGAAAGGAAGACTACCCAAGTTGCGGCGGAGTTTTTGACAGAAGTGAAGCTCCTCACCAACGTCCGTCACCGTAACCTTGTTCATTTACTCAGATGTTGCACATGAGGGAATGAATGCTTGCTGGTATACGAGTTCATGTCAAATAACAGTCTTCACAAACATTTGTTCGGTAGGTTTTCATAAATCCTGTGCATTTTTCCACGATTCAAGTTGTTTTTAGAAATTCTGTGTATTGTTTCAATTATTTGTGTCGAGGCTTTAAAATACTTTTATTGGAGATCCACAAGAGAGACACAAAATGTTTTGAGTTGGGAAAATCATTTAAAGATTACAGTGGGAGACCTACCATCCATCCCACACACAACCGACTTTCATAGATGCCGATGCAGGGAGACCTACGAATTTCACTCCCGCATCCGACTCTGTAAGCCCAGATTTTGCATCTCACGAATCTATTCCTTGTTAGTCTAACTAGCGTTAGTAGTTGTAGACACGAGCTTTGATTCTAGAAGACTCAAGCATACCCATATATTTTTAGTAGTGAGAAGTCTTATCAGAGAACTCACACAGCCATAACAAACAGAGACACGAAGAACACACAATTGACTTCTATTGCATTACAGGCATGAGTATTTATACAGTGGTGGGATAAGCTCCACCATTGATTAGTTTCAAGATCAATGGTTGGAATTTCTTTTTCCAGACGTTTCTTGTTCTTTCAAGAATTTACCGAAGTTGGTGTAGTCGGTGCATTTACTACACACTTATCTCTATCAACTACCGCACTAGTTGTTTAATAAATTTCTAACACTCCCCCTTAATTAAACAACCTTTACAACACCTATCTTATCTCTACATATTACAAACTTAGCCTTCCCAAGAGACTTTGTAAATATATCTGTAGCATTATCATTTGTGTTGCAATACAATACATCAATTTCATTTTATTGTATTTTTTCTCTTACAAAATGATAGTGTGTCTCAATATGCTTTAACCTAGCATGATACACTGGGTTGTTTGCCAATTTGATGGAACTTTGGTTGTCACATTGGATGATTGTTGGTACTTTTTTCTCTTCTCCAACATCTTCAAGTATCCTCCTTAGCCAGATTGCTTCACAAGTGGCAGTGCATAATGCTTTGTACTCAGCTTCAGTGGATGACAAAGAAACAGTTGGTTGTTTCTTACTACTCTAGGACACGATCCTTGATCCAATACTGAATGCATATCCTGTAGTAGACTTCCTGTCATCTGGATCTCTTTCCCAATCAGAGTCTGAGAAACCTGTCAACTCAACATCAAAATCATTAGTATACTCAATACCAAAATCAATAGCCCCTTTCAAATATCGGAGGACTCTCTTTGCAGCTTTCCAGTGATTCTCATGAGGCTTAGCCATAAATTGGCTAAGAATGCTAACTGAATATGCAATATCTGGCCTGGTTGTGGTGAGATAATTTAGACTTCCCACCAATTGTCGATACAAAGTACCATCCACTTCTTTTGAGTCATCATTATTGTTGAGCTTAACATTTTGTTCTAATGGAATAGATACTGGCTTACATGTGTTCATATTAAACCTCCTGAGTACCTCCTTTGTATATTTTCTTTGTGTGATTAAGGTCTTACCATTTTCTCTCCATACCTCAAGACCTAAACAGTAATGTAAATGTCCAAGATCCTTCATTTCAAACTGTTGTGACAACTTTCTTTTGATCTCTTCAATCAACCCAGTAGCACTTCCTGTTATGATAAGATCATCCGCATATAGAGAAATCAAAGCAATTTGACCATTTCTATCTTTCTTGATATACAGGTTTGGATCAATTTTACTTTTTATAAAGCCTTGTTAAAAGAAAACTGTATCAATTTTCTCATACCAAGACCTAGGTGCCTATTTAAGTCCATATAAAGCTTTCTTCAACTTGCATACAAGATGTTATTTTCCTTTCTTTACAAAACACTCTGGTTGAACAAGATAAACCTCTTCTTTTAATTCTTCATTAAAAAATGCTGACTTGACATCTAATTGATGCAACTTCCAATTATACTTGATAGCCAATGCAATCATTAATCTAATAGTATTCATTTTTGCTACACGAGCAAAAGTGTCTTCATAATCTATCCCTTCTTTCTGTGAATAACATTTGGCAAACAATCTAGCTTTGTATTTGTCTATACTACCATCAACATTAAATTTATATTTGAACAACCATTTTGATCCTATAAGGGTTTTGCTCTAAAGCAATTCCATCAATTCCCATGTTTCATTTTTAATTATAGAGTCATATTCTTCCTTCATGGCATCCATCCATTCTTTGTGGTCTTTAGCTTGCTCATAATTTAAAGGTTCTACCACATTCATAGCTTGAGTTATTAAGGCATAGTCTCTATACCTGACCGGGGTCTTAGATTGTCTTGTTGTCCTCCTTAGTTCTTCACTTCTTTGTGGAGTTCCTTCACCTCTTTTATTCATGCTCTGGCTACTTCTAGAATCTCCGATGCTTGGAGCTTCTCCTTGGACTTCTTCTTCTACTTCTTTAACATTTTCCTCATTTTCTTTAGGTAGATTCCACACATCATAATCATATGTTTTTCGTACTTCATCCGCATTTTCATGAAACAACACATCTCTACTTGCAAACACCTTATGATTGTTAGGATCAAACATCTTATAGGCTTTATATTCTGTACAATAACCAATAAATATGCATTTGATTGCCTTTGCATCAAGCTTTCTTCTATCTTCTTTTGGAATATGAGCAAATGCTTTACTCCCAAATATTCTCAAGTGACTCACTTCTGGTTTATATCCATAAAAAGCTTCAAAAGATGTTTTGTGCTATAACATTTTTGTAGGACTCCTATTCTTTAGATATACAACAGTACTAATTGCTTCAGCCCAAAAACCATTAGAAAGATTTTTAACTTTTATCATACTGCGAGCACATTCAACCAAGGTTCTATTTTTTCTTTCTGCTACTCCATTTTGCTGAGGAGTATGTGGCACTGTAAACTGCTATTGAATCCCATTATTTTTGCAATACCTGATGAATGCCCCTGATGTATACTCCCCTCCTTGATCTGACCTGAGAATCTGCCATTCGATCCCTTGCACAGTCTACCATGAAATTGCTTCCTAACTAATACATAGATGTAGAAGTCTGTGGCCAGTCCAGATTGCATAATAAAAGGAGAGAAATATGTAAAATCAAAATGTTTGGTACTGTTATATGTTGTCGTGATTAAGTCTATCAGAATGTGGTTCCGGGTTCAGCGTTACTCACTGTCAGTGTTAGAATTTTTAACATATCCGTCCAGAGAGAATGTATTGTTATCTTATGTTATCACAGTAAATAAATTAATGTTATAATGTTTGCTAGGTCGTAAAATTCACACGGCTTATCTCCATGCAATGATTTTTTAAAATTAGATTTTTAAAAATAAAATAATATAATTTTTTTATTAATCTTTATTGAATCACCATTATATATAGGTTAAAGCCATTGAAAACTAAGCTATCATAGATTTTGTTTCATAAAAGAGAGATTAAAGAGAGGCAAAAGTACATTTCTTATAAATAAATACTAAAAATGTAAAAACAAATTATTTTTTGTTTTTTTTTTAAAAGTGGTTAAATTTATTTAGTAGGATGGAAAATCATAATAGGGTTCCTTCATCATTATTATTTAAGGAAAACTATATAACTTGAAATTAACATATTTGTTAAGTTTGAGGAAAACTATCTCTTAGTTAATTAGAAGGTCTTTTATGTCTTATTTTAGAACCAAAAGACACTATTAACCTAGATATTATAACAAAAAATATATAACACAAAAAGTTTTGCAATGTTCAATAAAATTGATATGAATATAATATAATATAAGTACAATTTGTTTTTGGTTTTTAAATATATGATTTCACTCTTGGAAAAGGAAAATATGTCATGGGATTAAACTTGTAAAACATTCAACCAATTGAATAATTGAATATTATTGGATTAACATAGTGAAAAAAATTAATAATATTAGATTAATATAAACATATGAATTTAATATATGAATTTTTAAATTCAAAATATATATATTTTAAATTCACTCAGTTATAATTTATATTTTAACTTCAAATTTGAAGTTGAATACTTAAAATACTTATATAACATCCTAAAATACTTAGTGCAATAATTAAGTTTAATTTGGGGAAATGGTTAAGTTTATTTTTCATTTGATAATATTTGAGAATGAATTTATTTTATTTATTATTTTTTATCTTTATTTGTAAGCTAGTTGTAAAATTTATATTGAATAGGGAAAATCATTAAACATAAACATTGGCTAGTGGCTTGCCATTAAGTAGGCCACTATTAGCAAAAGAGCAAGTCCTTTGTCCATAGACTTATACAATGAGCATTAAACTAGTACTTATCCAAAACAAGATTGACAAAAATAAAGAAAAAAAAACTATAAGACTATGCATATCAAGTATATGGGTAGACATGAAAGGTGAAAAAAAAAACCAGGATTTTGGTACGGCGATCTGGTTATGAAGCTAGGGTTTAAACTCTAACAGCCACAGAGGACTGCGGCCACAAGATAATGGCCCCGCAGGGGCTCCTACAATGCCAGGGGGAGGTGCCGACTGGCGTCTCCTACAGCCAAGTCACGGCTAATGAAGATCCGACAACCAGAGGGAAGAGGCCGACCTTTGAAATGCCTCTAGAAATGCGTGCGCAGTTGCTGGTCGAAGGGACATTCAAAGATCAGGACACGGATATGGATCCAGCTAAGGAAGACAGCTCTGCAAATGCCTCGGCCCCTTGGATTCCCGGTAAGTGCATTCCGCAAGCTCCAACGGCCCCAAAATATGTCATAAACTCGCCCCGTATTGAGGAGCAGAAACAATACATGCAAGATAATGCCCTGATAGGAAAGTTTCTAGGGATATGGCCCTCGGAACGAGAACTAATCAAATGGATACAGTACTGGTGGAGGCCAAAAGGGCATTATGATCTCCAACTAGGATTGAAGGGTTTCTTCACGATCATCCTCCACAATCTAGAAGACAGGAACCGTATCTTTGATGGAGGGCCCTATTTTTTTAACTCGGCAGGACTGTTCTTGAGATTCTGGACAGAAAAGTTCAGCCCCGAAAAGGAAGATTTCACCCATGCACCAGTCTGGATCAGGCTGTACTCTCTCCCCCAGGAATTCTGGTTGGAAGAAGTTCTAGCTGGTATAGGCAACACCATCGGTATTTATGTTAAGTCCTCTGAAGCCACTAAGCAGAGACGCTACACTTCTTATGCAAGAATCTGTGTTTATCTAAACATAGCCAAACCACTCCCGGGTTCCATTATGCTGGAATATCAGGATGAGGACTGGGCTTAAAGCATTGATTATGAACATATTCCCTTTCGCTGTAGGAAATGCCACGAGCATGGACATCTCTTCAGGGAATGCCCACTCAACACCACGCACAAGGAGGGGAATCCAGAAAATGACAAGGACAAGGAAGGATTCATGCAACAGGCAGGGCGAAGATGACAGGGAGGCAGGAAGCAACCAGCTCAGGTAAGTAAAGATCCTTCCACCAGCAATAAATTTGCAATTTTACAAGATAACCCAGAGGAATCTTCAAACCTAGCACATATCAACCCACCATCCCAGCACATGGCTTCTCAAACTAAGGGCCTAGAGGCTGAACAACCAGGGAAGAACAAGGAGACGGAACCTCCCCCAACGGGCCTAATGAGCGCTCCGCCTGAGCAGCAGGAGATAGAAGATGGGGATGAGGAAATGGAGGTAGAAGAACAGGATCTAGCTGGAGTGGGTCTAGAACACCTTGAGCATGCCTACCGACACCAAAAATTGTACACCATTCCAAGAGATCAAATTAGGAAGGTACATAAAGTGTTCCTCAACTCCTCGGTGGGCTCCTTAGCTCGAGCCAGCAAAGCACTGGGCATCCAGGGCAGTCAGACAAAAAACCCAAATAAGGCACAAAAAGATGAGAAAAAACGAGGAAGGAAATCAACAAATAAGCTAATACAGGAAATTGGAAGCTTTATGGTAAACTCAGGGCAGATTCACCTGATCTCGGATAGCTTTCCCCNCATGAAGATCATCTCATGGAATATCAGAGGCCTCAACAGCCGTAGCAAGCAGAAACTGCTACGAGATTTGATCATAGCGGAAGCACCGGATGTTGTAATGTTGCAGGAAACAAAATGTACCACAAAGGACATCAATCGACTACTCCCCTATTAATGGAAGCAGGGAGGAGTGGTCTCAACTGATGCTGCAGGAACGGCTGGCAGACTTTCTCTCCTCTGGAATACCAATACGGTCGTGATGGAAAATTTTTGTACCACCAGATGGTCTATTACAACCGTCTATGGGCCGGCCACTCCAAGAGACAAACAGGCCTTCCTAAGAAGCCTAAGTTACCTGTCCAACCTCACTCAAAACCACAAATGGATAGTGGGGGGCGATTTTAATATCATCCGCAGCCTGGAGGAAAAAAAGGGAGGCTCAATACGACTGGACCGAGATTCTGGCGACTTCAACAGCTTAATAGATGACCTCAGGTTAATTGACTTAGAGGCCGATAATGGCACTCATACCTGGACCAACAAAAGAACAGGGATGCACCAGATCGCCTACAAATTAGACCGCTTCCTTGCGTCGGAGCCACTCATAATGGACGGCACTGCAATAGAATCTAGCATCCTAAATTGCACTGGATCGGATCATTGGCCCATCCAATTATGGTTGGATGTCCCAGCCACTCCGGGAAAGAAACCCTTCCGATTCGAACAATTCTGGTTAGATCATCCAGACTTCCAAGCAAATATTCAAGGCTGGTGGAAGGAGGCGGAAATTTCCCATGGATCTAAGATGTATAGGTTCCAACAGAAGTTGAAGAACCTCAAACAAACACTAAAGTCCTGGAACTGGCACACTTTTGGCAGCATCTTTGAATCACAAAAACAGCTCACGGAGCAAATGGATGAGATACAGGGTAGAATAAGAGAGAAAGGATTCACAAAGGAGCTCAAAGATCAGGAACTCAAAGTGAACCAACAGATTGCAGATAGGAAAAAGAAGGAAGAGATACTGTGGAAACAGAAGTCGCGCATACAATGGCTCAAGGAAGGGGATCGCAACACCAAATTCTTCCACCGAGCTACTATCCAGAGAAGGCAATCCAATAAGATCACGCATCTCATTACGGAAGAGGGGGAGACTCTTCACTCCCATGCCGACCTGGAAACTCATCTGGTTGATTACTTCCAAGACCTTCTCATGGAACCCATTCCAGATCGAAGTGAAGCTATCAATCAGATCACAAGGTGTGTGCCCACCCTTGTGACTCAGGAACAAAACGAAGCTCTCCTCAGGCCCTTCACCATCAAAGAAGTAGACCAAGCGCTTCAAGACACACCCAAATGCAAGGCTCCGGGGCCAGATGGCTTTACTAGCGATTTCTTCCACTATTGCTGGCTGATGATTAGAACAGAGGTTTGGGAGATCCTAGAAGACTCGAGGATTACGGGAGAGGTCCTGCGGGCTTTTAATGCAACCTTCCTTGCCCTCATCCCCAAAGAGGGGAAAGCGAATAGACCGAAGCAATATAGGCCTATAGCCCTCTGCAACGTCATCTACAAACTCCTCACAAAATTCATCGCCCACAGACTCAAGACGATCCTACCAACAATCATATCCCCAGAGAAATCGGGATATGTTGAAGGCAGACAAATCCTGGACAACATTATCTTGGCACATGAGGTAATTCACTCCTTGCAGAAAACAAAAACCCCAGGGATGCTTTTAAAGTTGGACATATCAAAAGCCTTTGATAAACTCAGCTGGGAATATATGAAAGCAATGCTAATAGAGTTTGGCTTTGATCAAAACTGGGTTACTTGGATCTTAAATCTTACCTCCTCGGCCTTCTTTTCCTTGCTTATCAATGGTGTACCCTCGAAGCCCTTCTCCCCCTCAAGAGGTATTAGACAGGGAGACCCCCTTTCTCCCTTCCTTTTCATTATCATGGTGGAAGAACTTAGTAGATCTATTCATGCGGCTCTAGAAAAAAACCTTTTAACCGGTTTACCCCTGCATGGCTTATCCCCGCCCATTTCTCACAGCCAGTTCGTGGATGACACCCTCTTGATGGGCAGCCCGACTGCTAGAGAAGCCAACTCTCTTAAGGAGATTCTCCAACTCTTTTCCGATGCCTCAGGTCTGGAATGCAATAAGGATAAGTCTCAAGTCTTCTTTTTCAATACCCCCCTCCCGATTCAGCTTCACATCTCAGAGATCCTTGGTTTCAACAGAAGCTCCCTTCCGTCCAAATATTTAGGCATACCCTTAATTGACAATGCCCACAAAAACTCCTCTTGGGAGAACCTCCTCTCTTCCTTCTCCAAAAGGCTTTCATCCTGGACCTTTAGAGCCCTAAATCTGCCCAGCCGTCTCATCTTGCTCAAAGCTATCCTTCAAGCCCTACCGTTATATGCTTTCTCTGTGCTGGCAGCCCCCATATCGGTTCTCAATACCATCAGAAGCCTGCAAAGAAATTTCCTTTGGCATGGCCTCAACAAAGAAAAAAAGATCGCTTTAGTCAGCTGGGAAACGATCTGCAAGCCTAAGGATCAGAGGGGACTGGGAATAAGAGATCCATCCACAATGAACAGGGTCCTTAGTGCCAAAATCTGGTGGCGTTGGCTCAAAAACCCCACAGATGTTTGGGCTAAGTTATGGAGGAAGAAATATGCCTCTAACATAGCAGAGAATAATCTGATTTGCTGGAATGGGGATAACACAGGATCCTTGATATGGACAGCGGCCAAGCAGAATAGGCAGCTAGTCACGCAGCATGCATTTTGGGAGATAGGCAATGGGGAAACGGCTCTGTTTTGGCAAGATTCCTGGCAACAATGGCCAGCCTTGAACGCTGAGGAGTGGTCACGCGACATTTTCACCCAAGCTACATGTATGGGCCTAACAAAGGTAGCGGATTACTGGCAAAACAACCACGCTGAGGACACGTGGCGCTGTTGGCACCTAGATCGGGGGCGAATCAACTTGGCTCAGCATATAGATTTGGCACCCCTTCAATAAGAATTGGCTAAGGGGAAAATTACCATACGAATCGGTGAAGACATACTCAGGTGGGGTTACATACCACAGGGCTCCTACACTACACAGGAAGCCTATCAACTCAAGACCAAGACAGACCACACCATAGACATGGAGATTTGGGGGAAGATTTGGAATCTGAAGCACTGGCCGAAAATCACCCTTTTTCTCTGGCTAGTCTTACACTCAAGCATTCTCACCTGGGATAATCTTCTGAATCAGGGGTTTACTAGACCTTCTATGTGCACTCTCTGCGGAAAGGCGGAGGAAACTTTGAATCACCTCCTCAACACTTGCCACTACACAGCACAAGTCTGGGATCAAGTAGCGATAATCATGCGCACCTCGGATCATCTTAGAGACAGTATCATTGAAACCCTCATCAACTGGAGGGATCAGGCTTTTAGCTCTCGCTACCTCAACAGGGTATGACAGCTCTTACCTGGCTTTGTCCTTTGGCAAGTTTGGAAAGAAAGAAACAACAGAATATTCAGAAATAAGGCTCATCCTTGGAGTCTTTGCTGGGATCTTTGCCAACGCAATCTTATGGAAACTCTCCGCCTAAGACCTTGGTCAGAGGCTGACTTGGCCCGCTCTCCTGCCGAGATCCCTGTCCTTTGGCACTGGACTCCTCTTCCCCCCTCTCAGCTATCCTCC
>JASDQU010384027.1:0-11077 GCA_032191745.1 Picea mariana | reverse complement strand
TGCCTTGCCTTTCCTTGTGATGCCATGCCATGCCTTTCCTTGCGATCCCATGCCATGCCATGCATTGCATTGCATTTCCTTTCCTTTCCATGCCATGCCATGAATTCCCATAGTATTCCATGCCTTGTCTTTCCATGCCATGTCTTTCCATGACATGCCTTGCCTTTCCTTGAATTTCCCTATCACACTTTGCCTTGACATGCCATGCCATGCCTTTCATTGCCTTGCCATGCCATGCCATGCCTTGCCTTGCCATTCCATGCCTTTCCTTTCCCTTCCATGCCATGCCATGCTATGCCTTGCCTTTCCATGCCATGCCTTTTCTTTATTTTCCATGACATGCCTTTCCATGTGAAGTCTTGCCATGCCATGCCATGTGATTCCTTTCCATGCCATGCCATGCCATGTATAACCTTACAAAGTGTCAAATTTTCAAACATATTTAATAAGAACTGAGAAAAATCCTAGTTCTGAAGATCCTTCAACAAACACTTTTTTGGTAAACAAAATGATAGCGGATCCAATGCAACCAATGGTTCATCCATTATAATCCGTGTTAGAGTTTTATCGTGAGTTGCAACTCATCTCCTCAATCCATTCAGGGACATGTTGGAAATTTGGTTCGAGGGCATACAATCCAAACCGAGTAGTATAATGGAGTTTTGTATGCTACCACATATTTGTTTTCCCAAGGCCCACATGAACACACCACCCAAAATTTCCTGACATAGTGTTCTTGAAAATCAAAATCTTGTTCATAAATTGTACCGTGCCTCACTGAGCTAAACCCTAGTTCTGGAGATCCTCCAACAAATGATTTTCTGGGAAACATAATGATAATGGAGGAGCCCCACTTATAGAAACCCGGTACCCCAGATTCAATGCAATTGATGGTTCATTCATTCGAGGCCTGGTTAGATTTTTATCGAAACTTGCAACTCTCCTCCTCAAGGCATTCAAGGACATGTTGGAAATTTGATCTGGCGGCATAAAATCCAAACTGAGCAGCATAACGAAGTTCCATAAGCTCCCGAACATTTTTTTTTCCTAGACCCATGTGACCATGCCACCCACAATCACTCGACAAAGTGGTCTTGATAATTGACCTCTTGTTCTGAATTTACACTGTGCCTCATGAGAAAAACCCTAGTTTTGGTGATCCTTGAACAAGCACTTTTTCGGGCAAAAAAATGATAGTGAAGGTGCTCCACTAGATAAAAACCAGTGCTTCGGATCCAATGCAACTGAGGGTTCATCCATCCAAGTCTCAATTAGAGTTTTATCGTGATTTACAACTCGACTCCGCAATCCATCTAGGGACATGTTGGAAATTTATTCTAAGGGGATAAAATCCAAACCAAGAAGCATAAAAAAGTTCCATAAGTTCCCACACGTCTGTTTGGTTAAGGTCTATGTGACCATTCTACCCACAATCTCCCAACACAATATTCTTGAAAATTGAAATCTTGTTCAGAAATTGCATTGTGCCTCATTGATTAAAACCCTAGTTTCGATGATCCTCCAACAAACAATTTTTTGGGAAACAAAATGACAATGTAGGGTCCCCACTAGCTAAAATCCGATGCCTTAGATCCAATGCAACCAACGGTTTGTCCATCTGAGGCTCGGTTAGATTTTTATTATGAGTTTCAACTCGCCTCTACAAGCTATTAATGGACATGCTAGTAATTTGGTTTGAGGGCATAAAATCCAAAATGAGTAGCATAATGGAGTTCTGTAATCTCCCGCAGGTCTTTTTGAGCAATGCCCGTGTGACCACAACACTCACAATATCCTGGCACAATGTTCTTGAAAATCGACCTCTTGTTCAAAAATTGCACTGTACCTCATTGAGAAAAACCCTAGTTCCAATGATCCTCCAACAAACTCTTTTATGGGAAACATAATGATAACGAATGGGACCCTCTAGCTGAAAACCAGTGCCCCAGACCCAATGCAACCAACAGTTCGTGCATCCGAGTCTCGATTAATTTTTTTTCATGAATTGCAACTTGCCTCCTCAATCCATTTAGGGAGATGTTGCCAATTTGGTCTAGGGGCATAAAATCCAAACTGAGCATCATGTCAAAGTTTTGTAATCTCTCACACATTTGTTTGTCCAAGGTCCACGTGACCATGCTACCCACAATCTCCTGACATAGTGTTCTTGAAAATTAACCTCTTGTTCAAAAATGGCACTGTGCCTCATTGAGAAAAACCCTAGTTCCGGTGATCCTTCAATAAATGATTTTGTAGGAAACAAAATGACAGTGGAGGGACCTCACTAGCTGAAAGTTGGTGCCCCAGATCTAACGCAACTAAGAGTTCATCCATCCAAGTCTCAGTAAGAGTTTTAGCATGAGTTTCAACTCTTCTCCTGAAGCCATTCAAGGATATGTTGGCATTTTGGTCTGGGGGCATAAAATCCAAACCAAGCATCATAATGGAGTTTTGTAAGCTCCTACATGTCTATTTGGCCAAGGAGTACTTGAATACGGTACCTATTATCACATAAAGTTTCATTGGGTCTTTTATCCCTTAAGTTTTAAGTTTTTTTAGCCTTTAGACTTTAGGTTTTCTTTATTTTTCTTTGTGTGATTTTCTTAGGTTAGCTTGAACAAATAAAGACTTGTGGTTTTGTCTTATTTTTGGCCCACACATAGGTTTTAAGCCTAGGTTCATTTTATGGCTTATGGTTTTGACTCACCTCTTGACTTGAAATCAAGCATAACACATCCCATGATATTATGATTTGACACATCACTCCTTCCACTCATACCCTTTATCCTTGCCATGATGTCCCTATGTCCGATTAAAGGGTGGTCGAATCAACTTTTTGAAAAAGGGCGCTGCCAACCCAGTAGAAGTTTTCGTAGCACACTCCTTGTCCTTTCATCCTTGCCATAATTTGTCATAACCCGTCGAGGTCATGATCTAACTTGTTTTCAATGCCATTGTTAGTTAAATAAGGATATTAAGATCTGGTTATTAATGAGTTTGCTAATGGTTTTGAGTATTTGAATTTTCTCTCAAACTCGGCGCTGCTAAAATCACTAGTTCAGACTAGATTGCAGTTGCGTTATGGGATCAACTTCCAAAGCTTAATTGGAGGTTGAGGGGAATGTGGTGGTTTTCTAAATGGTTGCATATACCCCATTGTTAGTCACATATCCAGGTATTCCGTGAGCTCTCTCCATTGCATAGAAAACTCTTGATATATCTCATGCCTGAGCTTTTGGTAGCGCCCGATGCTACAAATTACTCCCTCCTTCATCCATTCGCATCTATAGCTTCCCTCTCATAGACTTTCCAGCCATTGTCACATGGTTTTCATCCATTGAAGAGGCCAATTCGTTCTACTCATGAGTATTGAGTACTCATGCAATCACTTGTTCCTTGTGTGCGCTCTGCACTACAGAAAGACGCTGTTGAAACCTCGCTACATATCCCATGTTTTCCCTGCGTTGTGTTTTAATTAGATTGGAGTGTTACCTGTTGGTATTCAAATACCCTTGCAGTAGATTTTTATTTCACTGTATCATTACTCTTTCAGCTTGATATCTGTTGGAAGTAATGGGAATTGCAGTCCCTACCTTTCCAAATCTTTGATGACCATGGTGTGGTGACATAAGCTCAGCAGTACATCCCTACCTTTCTTAACTTAGAGCCTATTGTTGATTCAAGGGGAGTTAGACAAAAATCCTAAGAGAGAGTAGCCATTATTCACTGTCATTTACTCATTGATATCTTTCTTTGTTTGTTTCCTTACCCCTCACTACACCACACCTTTGATCCCCTCTCTTTATCCACGGAGACACCTCAAAAGAATAAATCTCACAAGGGAGGAAGTGTGGTCAGGACTAAACCCTATGAGATACACCTGTTTTATGTTGAGCCAATGGCCAAGGATGTTTTTCAAAGGGTTGGTTGCCTCTCATTTTGCCAAAACATGCAGAGGGGATATCCTGAGGTAGCAAGACAATTTGCACTACATTTTGATGGCATTTTGAGAGAACTTGTGTTTGAGGTGTCTGAAGCCTCCATTGCAACAACCACAAGGATTCCTAATACTGGTGAGAGGTGGTTTAAATCCATGACCTTAAATGTTTCCTTCTCCAAGGACTTCCTCAAACCACATTATCAAACATACAATTTGTCCAAGGGAGTTCCTAGAAGCCATTTAGTTGAAGATTTTGACAAAATGTTGAAGATCATTAAGAGATACTTTACATGTGAGGGAAGGTTTAACATGTTATACCAGTACTATATAAGGATTTTGCTTCATTTTACTAGTAAAGATGCAATGAATATTCCTTTATAGCTTTTGAGGAGCATGGGGAAGATGTTTGATAGAGTCCAAGCCAAGTCTAAGGCTGTGGACGCTAGTGTCTTTCACTCTGGATTGATTAGGATGTTGGTGATGGAAGAATTGAAGAAGAGGAACATTCCTTGGGAAAAGTTCATTGTTTTTTCTCACATGCAGTTGGACATAGATTTTACTCCTCAGTCTAAGATGCAGAGTCCTTTTCCATCTACTAGTGTTGCTCCAGCAGGAACAAGCAAGAAAAGAAAGAGAAAAGACATTGCTCAAGAAAAAGAATTCATTAAGGAAATTGAAGAGGAAGACAAGGAGGTTTATCATTCTCCAAAAAGATAATTTTCACCTTCTCCTACACCTGAATTGGAAGAATTCCCTTCCTCCACCAAAGCCACATCCAAGAAGGGAAGAAAAATGCATTTCTCTTCACCTACTCCAGCAGCTAGCATAAAAGTCAGGAATCCTTTTACTAGATCATCAACTCTCAAGGAGGTTGTTGAAGAAGAAGTCCTACCCAAGGTTTCAATAGAAAAGAAAGAGAAAGATAAGGTCAAAGTCATTAAGAAGACTATTGAGGTGATAGACAGATCCTCTGTGCAACATAAATATAAAGTTGAATCCATTGAGAAATCTATTGAGGTTATCAACATCAACACTCCACCTAGTAATCACACTTTCAAAAGATTGATTAGACAACTCAGGGAGGCTAGGAAGGAGCTTGCTTGTTTGAAAGAAGAAAGTTTGGAAGACATAAGAAAGATGATGGATATCATGGACAATTACAACAACACCATTGATCTAGCAAAATTTGCAGCAAGAAGAGCCCTGCCTCTCCATAAGAAACTAAATAACCTCTATAGGAAAAACAAAGGATTTCAATCTCAAAATATAAAGCTCAAGGAAGAATTGCAACATTTAAAGGATGAATTGGCTTAGAGGAAATTGAATCTTCTGGTAGAAGATGGCATTGAAAGAGAGGAACCGGTAGTGAAGAAGAGCACACCTACAATCAAGAAGACTATCCCTGCAATAGAAAAACATGTTGCTATGATAGAAGGAAGCTCTCCTGCAACAAGGAGTGTTAGGTTGATGAAATAGTTGGGGGATATAAGCTCCATTTTTGTGGGTGGTCTCTTTTTGCAAGAGTAAGTGATCAAGGAAGTATAATTTTTGCCACCTATATAGGCATCTACAGGCTCCTAACCTATCATCTAAGTTTTTGTGATTTCTAAGGTTTGGTCTCATCACACAGAAAAAGAACAGACATTTTGTAGTGCCATGGTGCTGCAGAATTGTCTATATAATATGTTCTGCCATTTTTCTTCCTAATATGCTATGAAATATCCTAGCCAAAGTACAGAGTGGCGCTACCGTTTCTGCAGAACGCTACGAAATCTCCTAGCTAATCTCAACAATGGTGCTACCGAATTTGCAGGAGCAATGATAGATGGCATTATCAATTCTACAAAGGCTATTTTAGGTATGGTGCTACCAAATCCGAAGAAGCTTATTCGGGAGGGGTTCTATGAAATTTCACACAGTCATTACACAGTATTGGCACTACGAAAATTGCATGCCTATTTTGGAGAAGGCGCTACGAAATGTGCAAAGTTATTTTGCAGAGGGCACTACAAAACTAGCTACCCAATGCACTACTGAATGACACTACGAACTAGCACCTGCAATCAAGGGGTTCGAATTTATCACTCTTTTGGGTGGCTGATGATGTGGAGAGGAGCGAGGATCACACGTGGCATCATGGTGACAACATACAACCCATGGAGGACACTTGGCAATGGAAAGGAATGCACCAAAAGGGAGATAATTCCATTTAATTCTTGTTGGATTGGTTGCCAACATGATTCCCTTTTTGTAGAAATTTGTTAAATAGTTGTTAGCACAGGTGTTAGATTGATAATTGTTTTTGGATAATCTTATGGGAGGAAGGCCAGATCGCACCTCTAGATGTGGCCTTTCCTTTTTTTTATAAATACATATTCCAAATGATAAAGAAGGTTTGAATGGTTGAGTTGGGACCCCTTATTGTAATATTTTTGATTAAGTAGACTGGTTCTCTGGTTATGTATTGGACTTGAGAATTTTTTATTAATATAAGTCAGTTTCTCTTATTCCATCTTGTTGTCTCTTATGATGAAGTTTTCATGATTGAAGGATCCACATGATATTTTTATGGTTGTATTATGATGAATGTTTGATTATAGTACTGCTATGATGTTCTTTAGTGTTCTTTAAACTTTGAATTCAAGAAGATCTTGTGTTTGATTTTTTCCTCCTTGGGCTGCTTGAAGACCTAATGTTAATAACATACCTTTACACATCCCTCACCAAATTCTTCCTTCTATTCACTTTTAATCCCATTCATTTAAAGAAGTTAATCAAGACCTCAATTGCTTGTGCATGTTAGCCCAGATTTCTGAGTTAAAACATTATTATTCTGAGTGTTGTCCATATGACCTTTAAACACTCATTTACATTTACACATAATATGATGGGTACTGGGCTTATCCTCTTTGAAATCGGAGGGTGATTCTTAGTGCTAACACTACCCATAATCGCCTGACAAAGTGTTCTTGAAAATCGACCTCTTGTTCAGAAATTGCATTCTGTCTCATTGAGCAAAACCATAGTTCTAGTGATCCTACAACAAATGATTTTCCGGGCAACAAAATGATAGAAAATGGGCCCAACTAGTTGAAACCCAGTGCCCTAGATCTAATGCAACTGACGGTTCATCCATCCGAGTTCCGATTATAGTTTTATCATGAGTTGGAACTCACCTTCTCAAGTCATCAGGGACATGTTGGCAATTTGATTTAGGGTCATAAAATCCAAACCGAGCAACATAATGGAGTTCTGTAAGTTGCCACATGTTTTTTTAGCCAAGGCCAACACGACCATTATACCCTCAATTGCCTCACACTGTTTTCTTGAAAATCGACCTCTTGTTTAGAAAATGCATTGTGCCTCACTGAGCAAAACCCTAGTTCTAGAGATCCTCCAACAAACACTTTTTCGGGCAATGGAATGACAATGGAGGGGCCCCACTAGATAAAAATTGGTGCCTCAAATCCAATGCAACCAACAATTTGTCCATCTGAGGCCCTATTAGAATTTATTGCGAGTTGCAAATCGCCTCCTCAAGTCATTCAGGGACATGTTGGCAATAGACCTAAGCCTATACCATGACCATGACATAGACCTAAATCGTGACCTAGAACTAGAACAATACCTATACCTACACCATTACCATGACCTAGACCATGAGATAGACCATGACCTATAACATGACCTAGACCATGGCATTACAAGGCATGAGAAGGAAAGGCATGGCAAGGCAATGTCTAAGTATAGGTCTAGGTCTTGGTATGGCAATGTAATGCAAGGAAATGTAAGGCAAGGCAAGGCAAGGAAAGCCAAGGCAAGACATGACAAGGATAGACATGGCAAGACAAGGAAAGTTCGAGGTCTAGGTCTAGGTCTACATGCAATATCTTGTTATAAAAGTTATTGAGTTGAAATATTAGTTTTTATTTCTTTGATTTTAAATAAGGCCTTGAAGTTATGTTTTTTTTCATGCAAGCCAAAAGAAATTATGGATCAATAGCATAATGAGACTACACCATAATGATACTACACCATAAGGATGGAACATAAACCTATTTAGAGACATCCCTTTCTATGTAAATCCTATTAATTATGATAATCCATGTTTCACAACTATGAAGATACCTAAGATATAAGAATAAAGAAAGCTTATGTAATGACATTGAAATTATAATGCAAGTATTTTGATCTAAGATAGAAGGGATAACAAGTTGTAGAATTACATTCTTAATGAATCCTTTGATTGTAATTTTTAGCTATTAAACTTGTTCGTTTGGTCAATGATGATTTTTTTTAAGAAAAAAAAAATGTATGATACATGAATGCCATTATTTTTTTATTAATTTAACTTGAAAACAAATTTATTATAAGTTAATTGAATTTGGAAATATTTTAATGGTGTTTATGATTATAGAGACAAATTTCTTGTGGGTGACTCAAAGGAAAATAAATTCTATATAACAATGAAAAGAACTATATTTTTACAATCAATTAGTTTTATGATTATCATAATGAAAGTACCTTTTAGATTAATTGTGGTTAGGCTAGGCAAGGAAATGCAATGCAAGGCATGGCATGTCATGTTGTGGCATGGCATGGCAAGACAATTCAAGGCATGGAATGGAATGGGATGGAAAGGAAAGGAATATCATGGCATGGGAAGGGAAGGTAAGGCAAGGCAAGGCAATGCAAGGAAAGTCAAGGCAAGACAATTCAAGACAAGCCAAGGCATGGCAAGGCAAGCCATTGGAAGGCATGGCATGGAAATTAAAGACATGGCATGGAAAGGAAAGGAAAATCATGGCATGGAAAGGAAAGGAAAGGCATGACATGGAAATGAATTGAATGGAAAGGCATGGTATGGCATGGCATGGCAAGGCAAGGAAAGTAAATGCAAGGCAAGGAAATGCAAGGAAAGACAATTCAAGTCAAGGAAATGCAGCACAAGGTATGACATGATAAGGAAAGGCATGACATGGCATGGCATATTAAGGAATGGCATGGAATGCTAATTCAAGGAAAGGAAAGGAATGACATGGAAAGGAAAGGCATGTAATGATATGGAAAGGAAAATCATGACATGGAAAGGCAAGGGAAGACATGACATGGTAAGGCATGACATTACATGGCATGGCATGGCATGGAAACACAAGGAAATGCAAGGAATGGCATGGAAAGTAAAGGCATGACATAACAATGAAAGGCATGGAATGGAAACGAATGACATGTCATGGCATGGAAAGGTAAGGAAATGAAAGGCAATTCATGTCATGGCATGGCAAGGAAATTCAAGGCATGACATGGAAAGGCAAGGCATGGCATGGAAAGGAAAGGCATGCCATGGAATGGCATGGAAAGGCATGGCATGGCATGGAAAGTCAAGGAAAGGCATGGTATGGAAAGATGGTAAGGTATGGAATGGAATTGAAAGGAAAGGCGTGGCATGGAAAGGAATGGCATGACATGAAATGGCATGGAAAGGCATGGAAAGTCAAGGCAAGGCATGAAATGGCATGGAAATGAAAGGTATGACATGACAAGGCATGACATGGCATGGCATGGCAAGGAAAGACATATCATGGCAAGGCATGAAATGGTATGGCATGGGATGGAAAGGAAAGGAAATGCAAGATGTGGCATGGAAAGGAAAGCCATTGCATGGAATGGAAAGGCATGACATGGCATGGCATGAAAAGGCCTGGCAAGGCATGGCATGAAATGACATGGAATGGCACGCCATGGCATGGCAAGTCATGACGTGGCAAGGAAAGGCATGGCATGGTATGACAAGGTAAGGCATGGCATGGGAAGGGAAGAAAAAACACAACATGACAAGGAAAGGAATGACATGGAATGGAAAGGAAAAGCAGGCATGACAAGGCAATGAAAGGCATGGCATGGAAAGTCATGGCATGGCATGGAATGGAATGGAAAGGCAAGGAAATGTAGGGATTAACATGGAATGACATGGAAAGGAAAGACATGACATGGTATGGCATGACAAGGAAAGGCATGCGATAGAAAGGCATGGAAATTCAAGTCAAGGTAAGGCATGACATGGCATGGCATGACATGACTAGTCATGGCATGGCATGACATGACAAGTCAAGGCAAGGAAAGGAATGGCATGGCATAGGATAACAATGAAAGGAAATGCGAGGCATGGAATGACATTGAATGGAAAGTCAAGGCATGGCATGGAAAGGAAAGACATGACATAGCATGGCATGGCATGTCATGACATGGAAAGGAAAGACATGACATGACAAGGCATGACATGGAAAGTCAAGGCATAGAAAGGCATGGAATTACATGGAAAGTCATGGAATCACATGGAATGGAAAGGCAAGGAAAGGCAAGGAATGGCATGGCATGACAAGGCAAGGCATGGCATGACATGGAAGACATGGAAAGTCAAGGTAAGACAAGGAATGGCATGGAAAGGCAAGGAATGTCATGGCATGGAAAGACAATGCAAGGCAAGGAAAGGAAAGGAAATGCAAGGCATGGAATGGGATGACATGGAAAGGAAAGGCATGACATAGAAAGTCAAGGAAAGGAATGGAAAGGCAAGTCTAGACATGGCAAGGCAAGGCAAGGCATGAAAAGTGAAGGAAAGGAAGGGAAATGCAAGACAAGGCAAGGCAAGGATAGACATGGCAAGGCAAGACAAGGCATGTAAAGGCATGGCAAGTAAGGTGTAGGTATAGGTTGAGGTCTAGTTCTAGGTATGGCAAGGCAAGGAAGGACAATGCAAGGCATGGAAAGAAAAGGAATGACATGGAAAGGAAAGGAAAGCAAGGAAAGCAAAGGCAAGGCAAGGAAATGATAGAAATTGATCACATACTTTGTTGTGGATGCTCCATCCACTTGGAATATTGCACATTCATTCATGGAGTTGGATACCTTGGAATTAGGACATGTGGAGTGGTTGCATGCATGCACATTCTTGGAGTAAACATTCCATGTGGACACTTGGCATTTGAATTGGCTTGATGCCTATTTTTGGTGGTGTGTCCCCTTCATGAGAATTATTTGGTGCATACTCCTACTATTTTTGGATGAGGGTCAATTTATTTGGAGAAGCTAATGTCCACATGTTGTAACATGGTCAATCATGGATTGATGAGAGAT
>JASDQU010384026.1:1122-11185 GCA_032191745.1 Picea mariana | reverse complement strand
CTATAAATTAGCCAAAGATCTCAATTGCTTTGTATATCCGGCGCCAGAGTTTCAAGTAATGATTGCAGATGGAGGAACTATCAATTGCTCAGGAAAATGCAATAAGATCAATCTTACTATGGGGGAATATGTAATGAATAGTCCAATGATTTCTATACCCATGGGTGGTGCAAATGTTGTACTAGGAACAGTCATTAGGAACAGTGGCTTTTAATTTTCAATAACTTTTCATGAAATTTTCATTGGAAGGAAAAGAAATTGAGTTAAGAGGTATCACAGGGAAACCCGGTAAGGCGATAAGCTCTAACGACATGAAAAAATTATTGAAAAAGGGGCATCAAGGTGTTATTGCACAAATATGCTCACTAGATGTTCAAACATCTGTTACAGATCAAAATCACTCAACTGGATAAGTGTCGCATATGCCTCTCACTTGTCGCAAGTGTCGCAGGTTGGTTACAAAGTGTCGTAAATGTTGTTGAATCATGCTACCATAATGACGACACTAAAGAGGCACTTGAAACATCTCATGTACTTGGTTTGAAGGAAGAAAATTGATTCACTGGATTCAAACATCTCTTAACACCTGAGAGGGCTTCTTAGTCAAGAGTTTGGAAGGGGAACGCTCCTCTAAAACTGCTTGAGGAGCGTTGGCGCCCCTCTACCATGCCTCAGGAGTGTTATAGCGCACTTCCATCCCTTTGTAGGAGTGCTGCTCGGTTTTGGAGCACTGGCGCTTCCCTTTACCTTCTCTGGAGCATTCTAGCGCTCTGATGCCCCTTCTAAGGGAGCGCTCCCTATTCTGGGTGAATTGTTAGCCCGGTGAGAAGAATAAGGGGAGAATCATTCGAGTTTAGGAGGCAGTTGTGCTCGAATTCTTGGTTTTGTCAAAAGATCTATGATCCAAGGAGGAGGTTCCCAACTGGTTCTAAACATAACTCAAGAGGTTAGGCTCCTCCCAACCTATATAAGCAAGCTCTATGGTGGTGAAGAGGGGGAAGAATTGAATATATGAAACTTATGATCTTGGAGGAAACTTACAGTCAGCCAAAGGATAGTGATCAGTGAAGCTGCTATTATCCAGGTTGTGGATCTTTCAGGCAAGGGTTAGATGAAGAGGACTTGACGAAGCTGTCGCATTCACATCTACGATTGTAAGTACTGCTATCGTTATTCTCATTAATATGACACGCTTGGCCTGTTTCTTTCTAGTTTGTGTCTGATGTCACATGAACTTGTCATTTATTGATAGATCTGTTTTCAAGCTAATGTCAATAGAGTAGGAAGTGGTCGTATCTTGTTTTGTCCACAGACCTCAACGAGGCGCAAAGGGTTGGAGCGCAACTCGGAGCGTGCAGGGACAAACGTCGATTAAAAGGTACTTCTGTTACTCTCCCTTCTCATGCATTAGTTTAGATATATTTGAAAGGAAGTCAGTGTCCATGTTAATCATTTTTCTGTCTAGGGTTAAGGTCAATCTCTAGAGGTCGATCTACTTGTCCGCAGGCAAATTTTCCTACAACAGAAACTGGCGACTCCACTGGGGAGATAGCCTCGAATCGAAACATCTTGTTTGGATTTTTCTCCTCATTGACCTTGTTCTGTCCATTGATTTTTTCAGACCTGGTTTACCCCTCTTTGATTAGTTTCATGAGATGATTGGCTCCTTACCTTGTCACATTCAGCATATTTGTCAAGTTCAGATCTCTTTTTTTGAAATGTTTTTTACATTTTTGAGACTTTTAGACCCTGTAGCCCCTGTCTTAGTGTTAACAGAGCACCAGTGCTTCTAGTAGCCTTACAAAGAGTGCTATAATACTCTTTTCCCTTTGCAACAGAGCGCCAGCCTCCTTTTGGCCCAAAAACCCTCCACAGTTGCATTTTTCAGGGTTTGCCTCTGTAGTTCTTCTGCTGAATGATCGTGTGAGTCAATTTTTCTTCCTTTTTATCTTTGACATCTGTCTTTTTGAAGAATAAACACCTTGTTGATTGAATCTTGTAGCCTTCTTCACCATTTTTCATTAAGTCTTCCTGTTGAGTGAAGCTTGAAACCTATGCACTGTTTTTCTTTTCTCTTCGGTGGAGCAAAACCCTGGTGAAGGCCATCAAAGGTCTACAGACCTCTGCATCTTGTTTTCAGTTGAGGTCATTTGTTCTTCAAACTTTGCTTTTGGGTGTGAAGTCTTCTTTTTCTTTGATTGTTTCTTTCGTTTTTTGTTTTGATTGCTACGAAGGGTGTATTGTTTGTGTGTTTTTGCTTATGATAGTTTGGTTCTCATCCATACCAAGAAGATAATTAGCAAAGATAAGCATTGTGTTATATTGATCGCAAACAATAAAAAATATCTTCATGATTGATTGAGCATATTAGAAGGAATTTAAAAGTTTGCATTACATCAGGATTTGATTGAGAAAAAGAATTGTTTGGAAGCATTCTGTAGTTGTGCTTGTTAGCGAAAGAACTCTCTCTCTCCCTTAGCTAGATGTTCATCGAAAGGAAATGACTGCTTATCATGCTTGATGCACTCTTTGGGTCAGAGTCTTAATCCCATTCGTCTCACTTCCATGCACCCCTTTGCGTAAAGAACAGCCACAAAAATCAATGCTAATTAAAATTTATCTAGAACTTTTTCTTTACTAGGAATCCTCCACCAACAGTAGAATAGGTGTAGTACTTTGGATTAGGCTRTGAGAATAACTCTCCAAAGTTGTCAAAACAAACATTAGCATCCTGATTTAGGGAGAGTAAATATAGTTATCGTATAAGTCTGCCTGGGACCCCCCTCTCACACAGGGGTTACGCACGAGGTTGCATTCGGGAGAGATACGGGGACTAACCCTCCGTGGTTTAACTGAGTGTGGTGGTAAGATCGTATTATGGGGATCACTTTGAGGTAAATCCACAATTACTGCGTGGAAGCTTCTTAGTTGGTTTCGGGCTTGATACCCTGCCCTTACGTTTGGATCGAACTGTCGACTGTTCCCGCCCAGGGGCTGACTACGAATTGGTAACCTTAGTGGCCATAATCTTTAGGATCTTACACAAGGTGACGGTGACGGGAAGTCTCACTATACCTGGGGAAGACATTGGTCAAAATCACTCGGGCTCCTTGGGGGGTAAATCCACAATTACTGCGTGGAATCTTGCACCAAGGCATAAGTCTGTTAAGCAGGTCACCATTGTAACTGTTCCACCCTATCCCCGCCCCTTCTGGACTTGATCACACGACGTTGGATTTCATCACCAACTAGTACGGTCATCGAGAGAAGGTCCTGTTTGCTTGGTTGTGATTCTTAGATTCTATTAGCGTATGCTGTTTCTTTTACTTAGTGGACCTTAGGTCGAGTCAGTGTTAATGGCATCGAATCTTGGGAGTACCAATGGAGGAACCCCTTCTTCTGGGGAACCTTATACCTTTCCTTCATGTGGGAACTTTGGTCCTCCATATGTTGCCACACTGAGTCTTCCAGGACTCACTATTGGATTACCAGTTTGGTTGTTCCCCACTCCGGTGATCCCAAATCCTCCTAATGTTTCAGTTGCACTTAATACTTTGGATGTCAATACACCACCCACATATCAACCTCATGTCGAATTTTTGCCTTCTTCGCCCATTAAGTCTCCTCCCATTTCTCCTTCTTCACCTAGTGAAAGCTCTAAAGAAAGTAACTAGGTTGATCAGAAGAAGAAGAAACGGAAAGAGAAGAAGAAGAAGAGCCCGAAAAGGACCAAGACCCCAAAAACATCAGATGTTGGCTCTAAGCAACCAGTTACTGTTAATAGTACTGGGAGTGTTGATGAGATCAACAACATTAAAAGAAACAATCCAAAACCCAAATTCCCTTTTCGGGCGACCATTTTCTAAGGGATTTCCTGGTCTTATCCAAGTCTTAGAAATGTGGTCCTCCATGTCATCGGCCTCTGTCAGTCATGTCGATGATACCCTGTCAACTAGTGATGTTAAGGTTGGTCAGAAGAAGAAAACTGTCAAGTTCCCTTGCATGTTGTGTAAAGGTAACCACTACTCTCACCTTTGTCCTCGCATGGACGAGGCTTCTTCTCTTTTGGAAAAAATTCAACTTCCAAAAGGTTATCGTAAGCTTTCCTTCGACCCATCATTGGTCGATGGACTGGTCAATCTAGTTCCATCCCCGGTCAGTCTGGTTGATCAGGTGGTCAATCTAGTTTCCTCCTCGATTGAACCAAAAACCCAAGTAGTTGATCCAGTTCTGTCATCGATCAGCCCTGCTCTTCATCAAAAGAGTGACACCAAAGTGGTTGATCCGATTCCATCATTGGTCAACCCCACTCTTCCTCTGAAGAGTGCCAAAAAGGTCGATCCAGTTTCGTCATCGGTCGATCCCATTCCTCCATTAAGGAATGTCAAAGTGACTGATCCAGTCCCTTCCTCGGTCAGTCCCACTCTTCCTCTATAGAGTGCCAAAGTGGTCGATCTAGTCTCGTCATCGGTCGATCCTATTCCTCCATTAGGGAATGTCAAAGTGACTGATCCCGTCCCTTCCTTGGTCGGTCCCACTCTTCCTATGAAGAGTGCTAAAGTGGTTTATCCAAGTCCACCTATGGTCTATCCAAGTCCACCATTGGTTGATCCGATCCAATCATCGATCGATCCTACCCTCCTTCTAGAGATTAAACCCGATACTTCCCATGTTTTTCTTGTTAATACAGACTCTACCATGCCCGGGGGCACTCTACCTCCTCCTGTGGAACCCCCTCCAAGTAATGAAGCCATCCTTTTTGATTGGGGTGCGCTAACTGGACCTCGTCTGCCCTCTCACGTTCCTTTCCAGATTACAGTTCAGGTTCGTGGTCGGGACGTTCCTCAAACGTTGATAGATGAAGGTGCGTCTTTTAGTATTTTGTCTTTTGTTGCTTGGTATGCTTTGGGTTGTCCACAACTTGCACTGGTTACACAAAATCTGTTAGCCTTTAACAGAGGAACTAGCCAACCTTTAGGGATCCTTCCTCAGTTTCCTGTAACTTTGGGAGGGAAAACTGTCTTTATCGATGTCATGGTAGTTCGAGACCCCTTGGATTTCTCTTTACTCCTTGGGTGGGATTATGTATATGCTATGAAAGCTATTGTATCCACTCTTTTCCGTGTGATATCTTTCCCTCACGATGGAAGAATTGTGACTATTGATCAACTTTCATTCATCGACCCTGACTGGGTTACCTCCCTAAGTGGTTCTTATATGCAGATAGTATCACCCCCGCCGCATGTCAATTATGTGGTGTTGTCTCCCATGACCTCAACTTTCGATGATTTGGATCCGGTAGTTGACACGGTGATTTCTTCGGTAGGGTTATTGGAGCCTGATCTCCTTACCCCTGTCACAATCCTCGACATGTGTTCCTTCCAGAGTGATTCTCTTCCATCCGATGAAGATCTCTTGGAAGCCATGACCGAGTTTTGTCCCTTGACATGGTATCCTTCCAGAGCATTATCCTCTTGGAAGCCATGATCAAGAAGCAGTAACGAGCATGGTTTCTCTTCTCTGTGGCAAGCTCGTTAAAAAATGAAACAGGGGCCACTAGCTTTCATGCTGGGGGCAACCATGAGCATAGTTTCCCTTCTCTGTGGAAAGCTCGTTAAAAAATGAAACAGAGGCCACTAGCTTTCATGCTGGGGGCATCACGAGCATAGTTTTTCTTCTCTGTAGCAAGCTCATTAAAAAATGAAACAGTAATCTAGGGATCAAACCTAGAACCTTGAGCATAGTTCTTTTCCTGTGTCAAGCTCATTAAAAAATGAAACAATCACCTCTCCCTTCAAGTTAAGTCTTTCAATAGATCTCGTATATGTCGAGTCGAGTCTTTCGTTAGGTCTCATTTTTGAACCTTCATTTCATCCACCTGTATCCCTTTTCTCCATCTAGCACAGAAATTGGTGACAACCTCAAAGTCAGTGAATGAATTGAAGCTTGGGGGGCATGTCTCCAGCCTTTGATGATCATTCTGGAGTCAAGTCACCAGCTTTCAAGCTGGGGGCATACCGAGCTTAGTCTTAGTTTTTTCTCGTGCTCATAAATACATGAGAATGCAACCGGGTAAAATTTTATCTCTTTTTCGAACCCGTACAGATACGAACACATGAAAAAGGAACCCCCCTAGAGTCTCCTTTAAACCCTTTTCATAGTCTCTAAATATGAAAAGATTGTCGAGTGACCTTGATTCCTTTCACGCTCATTAAAAGGTTAGAAAGGGTGTCTTTCGAGCGATAGTTTAACCCTTTTTTGGTCTCGATCGACTACTGTACGAAAAAAGAACTGAGAGAGTTCTCTTTTAAGTGTTTTTCCAAACTCTATAATCCCAAAAAACCTTTGAGTTTTCTGTCTTTGGACTCGTTAAAGCACACATCGATAGACCCATATGGGACTGAACCCTTACTTCTTCCAGTTCATTAAACAAAGGAAGAGGAACTTACCGAAGGTAAGTTATATAGAGCATGTGTTATCCTCCTCGAGCTCATTAAATTAAAAAGAGGCACTCATCTATCTGGATGGGGGAAAAATTGAAAGGAGCAAGCCAAGCAGTCTCTTGAGAACACCATCTAGCATTTCTTAGAGTCTCCCTTGAACATGGCACTTTGTCATTTGCCCATATCATAGTCCACTGAACCTCTGCACTAAACCAATCTTTGAGTTTCCTTTCACTCCCTTGGGTCACCCGACGCAAGTCGCAGTATCCATTGTATGATTTTGGTCCATGCCATGTTTTGTTGTTGTGCCTCAGTGTTCAAGGGAAGTATCTGCCTCGAGAGTCAGCCGTCCCTAATATCTTGCCTCAAAACCTGTGTCAGTCCATGTACTTTTGATCTACCAATTACATCTCCATATCCATTTCGTGTCGTTGATGGGGGATACATCAAAGCCCTCCCTCGACGAGTCTATCCCTGTTGACTCCAATACATTATCCAAGAATTAGACTTAGAAACCAGTTAATACTTTGGGACCTGCATGCCTCAATGGCAGGCCTCCTCACATTCGATAGTGGGTTTACATCATTGACCCCTGATCGAATGATTCCACGAGTGTTCGACCTCAGCTCATCTATTCACATTCGCTGGAATGTACCGGGGTACCTTGGGAATCATCGACATTAATGGTGATCTCCCCCGCACTTGTTAATGGTTCACCTCATTGACCGGTAATCAAGTGGTTTCTGCCATGTTCGACGTCAATAAATCCATTCACATGGTCAAATTCGTACCATATTGGGATTGGTATGAAGACCCTGGGTTGATCCATCACTTTGATATATGCTTCGTCCAGGCTGCGAAGGAGTTCTATTGGACAAATGACACATACATTGTTACATAGATCCACCTTGTATTGGTCGTGGCTATGTCTTATTATCTTGTAGATCCACTGTGTATTATTTGTGGCTACGATCAGTCTGAGTCACTAAAGTATAGATCCACATTGTATCTTTGGTGTCTATACCCCTGTTTGTCAATACAATTATGGATCCGCAGTGTATTTTATGGCGGCCATACCTCACAAGTCTCGATCTCCCAAGCATAGGTATGCCTGCCTTGGGTTTTGAAATATGTCATGATATTGGTTGGGTGTTTGTGTGCAGCTTCCGTCAGGTTCTCCGAGTCTAAGCCCTTGCTTGAATATCTACAAAGTACTTCAGTCATCAGTCTGCATCTTCTGACTTCGTACTTTGGGGGGAATTCTGTTACACATCAAAATCACTCAACTGGAAAAGTGTCGCATATGTCTCTCACTTGTCGCAAGTGTCACAGGTTGGTTACAGAGTGTCGTAAATGTTGTTGAATCATGCTACCACAACGATGACACTAAAGAGGCACTTGAAACATCTCATGTACTTGGTTTGAAGGAAGAAAATTGATTCACTGGAGTCAAACATCTCTTAACACCTGAGAGGGCTTCTTAGTCAAGAGTTTGGAAGGGGAACGCTCCTCTAAAACTGCCTGAGGAGCGCTGGCGCCCCTCTACCATGCCTTAGGAGCATTATAGTGCTGTTCCATCCCTTTGTAGGAGCGCTGGCGCTTCCCTTGACCTTCTCTGGAGCATTCTAGCGCTCTGATACCCCTTCTAAGGGAGCGCTCCCTATTATGGGTGAATTGTTAGCCCGGTGAGAAGAATAAGGGGAGAATCATTCGAGTTTAGGAGGCAGTTGTGCTCGAATTCTTGGTTTTGTCAAAATATCTCTGATCCAAGGAGGAGGTTCCCAACTGGTTCTAAACATAACTCAAGATGTTAGGATCCTCCCAACCTATATAAGCAAGCTCTATGGTGGTGAAGAGGGGGAAGAATTGAATATATGAAACTCATGATCTTGGAGGAAACTTACAGTCAGCCAAAGGATAGTGATCAGTGAAGCTGCTGTTATCCAGGTTGTGGATCTTTCAGGCAAGGGTTAGACGAAGAGGACTTGACGAAGCTGTCGCATTCGCATCTATGATTGTAAGTACTGCTGTCGTTATTCTCATTAATATGACACGCTTGGCCTGTTTCTTTCTAGTTTTTGTCTGATGTCACATGAACTTGTCATTTATTGATAGATCTGTTTTCAAGCTAATGTCAATAGAGTAGGAAGTTGTCGTATCTTGTTTTTTCCACAGACCTTGACGAGGAGCAAAGGGTTGGAGTGCAACTCGGAGCATGCAGGGACAAACGTCGATTAAAAGGTACTTTTTTTACTCTCCCTTCTCATGCATTAGTTTAGATAGATTTGAAAGGAAGTCAGCGTCCATGTTAAGCATTTTTCTATCTAGGGTTAAGGTCAAGCTCTAGAGGTCGATCTACTTGTCCGCAGGCAGATTTTCCTACAACAACATCTAAGCCATCTATTCCTCAAGATCTCCAAAGGATCATTGATAAGAATTCCAAAGTATTTGAGGATATTCCCAAGGTATTCCACCCACTCGAAATCATGATCATGAAATTCACCTAATTCCTGAGAGTGTTCTTCCTAACATCAGGCCATACAAATACCCTTACACCCAGAAGAGTGAAATTGAGCGCATGGTTGAATAAATGTTAGAGGCTGGCATTATTAGACCTAGCCAAAGTTCTTACTCTGCACCAGTGGTAATGGTATTCAAGAAAGATAACTCATGGTGTATGTGTCCAAATTATAGAGAGCTCAACAAGATCACTATTAAAGATAAGTTTCCCATTCCCGTCATTGATAAATTGTTAGATGAACTACATGGAGCAATCTATTTCACAAAATTGGATCTCTGTTCAGGGTATCATCAGATCAGAATGAAGGAAGAAGATATCCCAAAAACAACATTCCGAACTCATGAAGGCCATTATGAATTTTTGGTCATGCTTTTTGGCCTTACAAATGCACCTTCCACATTCCAAGGATTGATGAATTCCATTTTCAAGCCCTTGCTTCGCAAATTTGTGTTAGTATTTTTTCATGATATACTAATCTATAGCAAGTCTTGGGAGGATCATGTGCGACATGTTGCCAAGGTGCTACAACTACTAAAGGAGCAACAACTATATGCCAAACCATCCAAATGTTTCTTTGGAGTAAAGGAGGTAGAGTATTTGGGTCATATTGTATCTCATGAAGGAGTCAAGGTAGACCCTAACAAGATTAAGGCCATGATGGACTGGTCGATTCCCAAAACATTGAAGAATCTTAGAGGATTTTTGGGTTTGACAGGTTACTACCGCAAGTTTGTTTGGAACTATGGAAGAATAACAACACCTTTAATGACACTAACTAAGAAGGATGCATTTTCATGGACTCCAGAGGAAACTAAAGCTTTTGAAAAACTTAAAGAGGTGATGTGTAAAGCTCCTATCTTGACCACTCCAGACTTCACAAAAACTTTTATTGTGGAATGTGATGCCTCGGGAAATGGAATTGGAGTTGTCCTAATGCAAGAAGGAAGGCCCCTGGATTTTGAAAGTCGACCACTCAAGGGAAAGGACTTACACAAACCCATTTATGAGAAGGAAATGATGGCAATACTACATGCATTGAAGAAATGGCGTCCTTACCTAATAGGTAGGCACTTCAAGGTCAAAACAGATCATGATAGTC
>JASDQU010384018.1:0-11078 GCA_032191745.1 Picea mariana | reverse complement strand
TCCAAAAACCTAACCCTAGGAGATGAAGCACCAAAAGTCATGTGGGCCCCATTTGGGTAAGTTAGTACATCAACTTCCCGGGGTTGTAACTTTTGCATACGATCTTTGTTTTAGGCGTATGATAGCTCGTTGGAAAGGTATCGTCGAGGAGATCCATTTTAGGGGCTCAATCATACCTTTGAATATCATTGAGAACCTCGATCTCGAAAAACCTTCATTTAGACCCTCAAAATGGCCCAAGAAGTTAAAACCTGTTAAAAATAGTAAATTGCCAAAATTGCCAGAAAACAGTTTTGAGCCAGTCGGAAAAGGTGGGTGGCCACCGATATCCACCTGAATCAATGCCTCTCGCATATCTATCCTTACATCACCTAGACATCTATTTATATTACAAAAGTGGGCCTAGGCATGGGTAAACCCATGCGCTGACATCCCATACCCGTTAAATGATCCCAAAACCGAAAAATCCCTGAAAAAAGGGGTCGAGATCCTGCGATCTCTGCTTCATCTTGCGCTCCACCTTCAACAGCTTGTCGAAGTCCCAAAAATCGGTCAAACATGACCAAGTATCTTCAAAACTTGGTCAAGGGCCAACAAATGGACAGGGGCACGCGCCCTTCCCCAAGTCGGCTCAAACTTGCGAAAAAACGATCGAAAGAGCACATCGGCTTGCGAATGAAGGGGCACGTCAATTGGAATGGGTGCATCACCGAGCAAGGGCGCCCGCCTATAAAACCAAGTGTGAGATTCATTTGGAACTGGTCGAAGGTTGGAAAGGAGACATCTTTCATAATCGTAGTTGGAGATTTTTGTGGTAGGGACCAAGAGGGAGGGGCGAGCTACTCCCTAAGGATCTAAGTAGACCCTTGAGGGTAACTTGGGTTGCCTTGGTAAGGTAGAATAGAAATAGGTCTATGAATTCTTTTTTAAAGGGGAGCAACAGAAAAAATGAACTATGGAAAAGGAAAGAGGGGTCACTCTAATTTGAGGCAAAGGAAAAGTCTAAAGTAAGGAAGGGGAGAGACGCACCGAACAGAATCACAGGGATGAAGTATGAGGTGATTCACTCTATGGTGACGAAGAGAGGATACATGAAGGCAACTTACTGAATAGCTATATGAATTTCGCAACTGATAATGAGCGAAAGCTCCTTTATGTAAACTTTATTTGTGTGGCACGAGTGTTTAGTTTGGCACACTGTTGTTATGTTTTGTGTAAAAATGTCTTTTGGGTATTAGGACGGTTTGGTATCCCACACATATGTTTCATTTGCACTTGTATGGATGGTTTCTCTTTACTGTTGAAGTTAAGTATAAGACAAACACAAACATAACTTAAGTAACGAATGAAATAAGGTGAAGGCATAGTATGGATTAAGTAGTTTGGTGTAGCTTTGTTGTCAAATAAATGATTGCGATGCCACACAGTGACTGAGAGCATTGGGTGATTCCCTCGCTCGAACGTAGGCTCACCAGGCCCATGACAGATGGTATCAAAGTCTATTTGGTCTAAGTTAAAGAAGGATCGGTGAAACTCTTCACCATCGTCACTTCTGTGACAAATGGTATCAGAGCACAGAAAATCAAGCAGACAAACATGGTTAGTTTGGGTTCGTTGAGCAATGGGTGATTGCGAAGGCAATTATGTGGTGACGGAGGAAGCACCATCACAGAGTTGCAGCAATAATCACAGAATTTCAAGACGATGTTTTGAGCAGTGATCGGTGATTTGGTTCACCGTTGTGACTTCGGATGGTAGAACAAAGTTTGGTAGCAAGGCAGATAGTTGAGCACGATTTCCATTATGAAAACTTTGTCTCATGCACTACTAATATTTGTGCATTGGTGTCCCAGTGAAAAGACATTATAGGGCATGGAGATAACAAACGGAGAATGAAGGTCTAGTTGAATGCATGGTTCGGATCACAGTTGGGTACATTTTCCGACGTGCCAAGTTCGTTCCATTCGCTACCAAAGAGAAGTTGGTTCATTTGGGTTGCGATTGACAATCGTAGCTTTCGGACGGGTGTCGGTTAACAATAGGATACTTAAATATCAATCGATGTGCATGGTGTCCTAGTGTTAATGCATCGTAGGGTGTGAAGATAACAGACAGAGAAATGGAAGATGGTTTTGGTTGAGAGCAGCCATGGGGAAAGTGACTTAGACAGATTTCAAACATTGCAGTTTTTCGGTTGCAGAATGGCGACAGCAAGAAGACTTGAACCATGAAGATGCCAAAGAAGTTTTTAATAGGTATGTTCATTCCAAATTTCTTTGCAAATATGAGTTGTTGTGTTGGGTTTATTGAAGAAAGATAAGAAGACTTGGCCGAGGAGTGGAGCAACCTATTTCCATCATAGACTTGGGAGAGGCCCAGGTGTTGTGAACTTCGTTGAAGGCATGAACATTTTAGAGTTCTCATAAGAGGGACAATACGAACAAAGACTTGGAGCAACCTACTTGGGTGAGTTCCAAAAGAGGGAATTAGGCATATTTGGTGACAGAGATGAGAACGAGTTGGATTGTTGTTGTGCTTTCTTGTGGAGTGTGTTGAATGGCTTGTTGTAACGAAGAAGGAAAAGAGACGTGTATTTTGTTTGAAGAGTTAGATAAGGTACTATGGTGCATGATTGCCTTAGACATATTGGTTGAGTCATGATTTTACTTAACCATCGCAACAGAGATCCAAACGAAGAAGTGTCTTGACAGAGGTAAGACAATTCATTCCAAGAAACGAATGGAGGCAACAAAGAGTAGACCAAGGAGACTATTGACAGAAAGCCACGATGAGTTAGACCACAACCTGAGTAAACAGGGTGTTGTGCTCCTACTCATGGCATGGTACATGAGATAGGGAGGGAATTCTCAGAATACTTGTGGATGTGGAATGATGCAAAGTTCAGAGGGATCATTGATTGGAGTTGACAAAGGAATTGGTTCGAACATGTTTAGGCATGGAAGTATTTGGGTGGCTCATTCAGCTTGGGGCCATTTGGATAGTATGTTGAGATATTTGTGAAGGCAATTCCAGACTTATGAAGATCAAAGGATCGCACAAGCAGGATGAAATGAAGCATGAAGGAAGTAGTGCGGAGGTGACTGTTGGATGTGTGAAACTAGTGCACTTGGAGCGTTTCACGAACAAGTGACAAAGAGGATGGGAGGTTGATCGATGAAGCTAGGCTCATGCTTGACTTGGTCAGAATCATCAAGTGAAACAAGGTGCCATGAAGGGCATGGTTGTAGTAGCAATGAGACAATCTCGGGCATCTTGCACTCTATGGGATGGGTAAAGAGAATGGATTTGGCTGGTTGTACGAGTGGCAGATTGACGATGATCTCCTTGCATTTTTGGATAGCTTGGATATGAGACGAACTAGGTGCGATGATGGGTGATAGAGATAATAGTTTTCGCAATAGAAAAACCAAGGAAGGGACAAATGGAAGAAGGCATGAAGTTTCGTTTCAACAAAGACAGAAGAGACAGCAAGGGAGTCGTTCAAGAAATTTGTCAAGAACTGCAGTGGGAAAGATGCAAGATAAGAGATTTGAGAGTGTTTTTCGATCGTATGGGACATCAGATTGTTGGTGGTATGGGACATCATGTGCATGAACGTTCTTGGGGAGCTTGTCTAGTGCATCTTGACTAAAAATTGTTGATTGGCAGACGTATTGGCATGAACATGCCCTCGTTGGAAGCAGGTGCGGAATCATTTGGGTGGTCCCTTCGACTTGAATAACTTGGGTAGAGTTGGAATGGCATAATATTTTGATCTTCCAGCAACATCGCAAAGCAGACAAGGTGAGAAGTAGCCTTGGTTGCACAAGTGGATGGGTAGATGGACCAAACAGAAAATGCAGACCAAAGCCTGAGTAGGAATGTGAAATGTAGACCGAAGCATGAGTAAGGATTGGGAAGATTAAGTTCGAGAGTCCAAACACTTAGGCATTGCGATGTAACTCTTTGAAAAAGATCGGACATCAAAGAAAGAGCTGAACAATGTGGGGAATGTTTGCACCAAAACATCTATGTGATGGATTGTGGAGTACATTTTCGCAGATTGGGTGCGAAGTTGAACCGATCACCCAACTTTCTCAAAATGTGGATCCATGGACATGGATGTGTGTGAAACATGACGGAAGTGGTTGGATTGGGACAATGTTTGTCACAGCAGTTCAATAGATGATTGCAGTAAGGAGCCAAGACTCTTAGATGGACGCTTGTTAAGGATGGTGAGACTTTGAGTGGGGGATCATGTCACACCCCAGAGCTTGACTCGAGTGCACGTGCTCCTCCATCGCATACTTAGGCGGACTTGATGGAGTCGATGTCGGGTGCTCGAAAGACAGGCGTGCCCCTTGCTGTGAATTCAATTGAGTACAGTGCATGACATGACTTGGTGCGGAGCGTCCAGTGATGGGTGCACCCGTTGAACTCGAGTTGGTGAAGTGTGTGACAAGTGATGGTTCGGTGATGGGCACCCGGTGGACAAGTGAACACAGGTAACTTACCAAAACATGGAAGTGACGAGTTGGCCTGATTGGTTGGAGTGCGCTTGGTAGAAACCAATGGGATGCACACCCATGAGAAATAGATCGGTAGGGTTGGAGCGTGCACTAGACAGAGGCATGCACCCTTCTGCAAGATAGCTCAAACTTGTGAAAGTGGAAAAACGGTTGAAAGAGTGCGTCGACTTGTAGATGAAGGGGTGCGTCAGTTCGAATGGGTGCATCGTCGAGTAAGGGCACACGCCTATAAAATTGGTCGAAGGTTGGCAAGGAGACATCTTTCATAATTGTAGTTGGAGAGTTATGTGGTAGCAACCAAGAGGGAGGGGTGAGATACTTCCTAAGGAGCCAAGTAGACCCTTGAGGGTAGCTTAGGATGCCTTGGGGAGGCATAACATAAATAGTTATGTGAAGTATTTCTTGAAGGAGAGAAATAGAACAAACGAACTGTGGAAAAGGAAACAGGGCTCGCTCCAATATGAGGTAAAGGAAAAGTCTAAACCAAGGAAGGGGACAAACGCACCAGACAGAATCACAGACATCACAGGGATGAAGTATGAGGTGATTCACTCTATGGTGAGGAAGGGAGGATGCACGAAGGTAGCTTATTGAACAACTGATAATGAGTGAAATCTCCTTTATGTAAACTTCTTTGTGTGGCACGAGTGTTTAGATCGACACATTGTTATTTCATCTCGTGTAAAAATGTCTTTTGGGTATTAGGCCAGTTTGGCCGCCCACACATATGTTTCGTTTGCACTTGTATAAATGGTTTCTCTTTACTATTGAAGTTAAGTGTAAGACAAACACAAACATAACTTAAGTAACAAATGAAATAAGATGAAGGAGTAGTATGGATTAAGTAGTTTTTTGTAGCTTTGTTGTCAAACGAATGATTGCAGTGTTACACGGTGACTGGGAGCATCGGGTGATTCCACTGCTCGACCGTAGGATCTCTAGGCCCATGACAGATGGGAAGACAGAGATAGTAAACAAGTGGATTGAGGTATACTTGTGGAACTATGTGTCAGGACAACATGGGGAGTGGATAAAGTGGTTGCATCTTCGAGAGCATTGTTATAATACCACTTATCACATGTCCATAGGGATGAGTCCATTCAGAGCATTGTATGATTATGATGCTTCATCATTTGTGGATTTGGAATTTGGGGAGAGCAAGGCCCCCAAGGCCAAATATTGGCTGCGGGAGAGCTAGGTCATCTCGAGAGTCCTAAAGGAGAACCTACAGGTCGCTTAGAATTAGCAAAAGATGTATGTAGATAAGCATAGGGTGGAGTGTAGCTTTGAGGTTGGGGATTTGGTCTTTTTGAGGTTGCAGCCATATAGACAGTCCTCACTGAAGAAGAGTAGTGCAGAGAAGTTGAAGCCTCGCTTCTATGGACCATACATGGTTATCAGAAGAGTTAGAGAGGTGATGTATGAGTTGGAGTTGTAAGAGGGTAGTAGGATCCACAACGTCTTCCATGTATCTTTCCTCGAGAAGGCGTTGGGACGCCAGGTCACCACTTCAGCATACCTTCCTCCACTAGATGAGGAAGGGTAGTTGGTTTTGACTCCAAATAATATCACTGATGTCAGAGAGAGGAGACTGAGGAGCAAAGTGATTCGAGATTACCTGGTTAGATGGAGAGATTTGCCTATTGAGGATGCCACTTGGGAGGGAGAGGAGATCTTACAACATCCCAGTTTGGAGTTGCTTGGGGACAAGCAATCTCAGGAAGGGAGGACTGTGATGTCCCCTTCTACTTTATCATGATAGGAGGATGACTTAGTAGCATATATGAATCCTGTAGGCTATAGTCAATGAAGAAAATGGATTCAAGGGGATTATTTGATGTCACTTAGTTAGGAGGTGTTATAATTCTAAAGTGACATTTAATTAAAAAGTGTAATAAAGTAACTTTTAGATTAAGAAGTTACTTAAACATTAGTAAAAGAGACTTTTAATCTTTAAGGGAAAAGTAAAAGGGGGAATAAGGTTCATGTTGAGTAAGTCAAATATGAAAGTTCTAGAAGGGGCATGGAGAAGTATAAAGGAAGGGTGGTGCTCCCCTTTCCCTGTTATGATTTGATTGATCTCTTGTTGAAGTGTTCTTGGAGCCAATGTCTTCATTGGGGTTTTGGAAAAACCCTTCCATTTTGGTTTAGTTTCGGTCGTGCAATATCCACGCTAGCTCAACAAAGAGGGGAATCCATCCAGGATATATATTGCAGCTTCATATTATAGTTTTTCTTCAGTTTGGAGGTGCAACGATTTTCTTAGGAGGCTCGTGGAGAAATCTTGAGGGGTCAATTTCTCTCTCGTGCAGGGTTGTGGTGAATTTGGGGAGGTCATGAGGTTTTGGAGCGGGTCGTGAGGCCTCTTGAGCAGGCCATGAGGGTTAGAGGAGGTTCATGAGTCTATTTTTTCTTAGACACAAGGGTTCAGAGAGGGTCGTAATCCCATTTGGTTCAGACATAGGGGTTTGGAGAGGGTTGTGAGCCCCATTTGTTGAGCTACGAAGGTTAGGAGGAAGGTCGTGGGCCCCTTGCAAACTCATGGGGTTTTGGAGGAGGGTTGCATCCATGTTCTTGGCCTTTGGAGGGTTGAAGGAGGCTTGGAGAGCCTTGGAGTAGTTCGATGTCACCTACTAAGGAGACAGTGGAATTGTTCCAAATTTTGGTTTGCATATTGTGTGTTTTATTGACGTGTTGCAGATGCCCTAGTATCCATTAGAGATTGTATTGTTGTTTGGGGTTTTCATCCATAATAAAAGTGCCCACGTTGTCTCTTTTATTTCGTGAGTATTGTGGATGCATGCAATATGTTTGACGAAATGTCTATTGTTAGAATACATGCAAACTATTTGTAAAAAGTTGTCAACCAACATAAAACATTGTAATGCAAATTATTTGACAAAACCACACAACCAGAACACAACATAAAACATAATATCATAGCTTTTGCAAGCATTGGGGATATTACAAAAAAACCTATATGTGGAAACCTCATGTTGTATACAAGTTTATGCCATGTAGTTTCATTGTTACTTCGGGAGGTCATCTCTATAAGGTACTAGAGGTAGTTCCAATACTGTGATTTCCTTAATCTCAATAGAGTAGTTTAGGAAGGTAATCTCTCAAATGGGAAGATTTGTCATCTTCATGGTTTGGTAAGAAGGTGCACAGAATATCACTACAACCACCATAACCTCTACACAATTTCTATCTACATAGCAAAAGCAGGTAAAAAAAATTGTGGAAGAATACATAGATATCTTTGTTTTTCTTGTGGGGTGCCTCTACACTACTAGGTCAAGCATTTAATCAATTTGATACCTAGTGCTCCTTTGCCTAATGTCCCAGTATAAAAATGCTCCATTCTGGAGAATGAACAAATAAAATATCAAATTCAGGAGCTCGCCCCAATGGGCCACATTCAATCAATCTCCTCACATTTGTGTGAGCCAAATTATGTTGGTGCAGAAGAAGGAAGGGACATGGAGACTCTATATTGATTACAGAGCTCAGAACAAAATCATAACCAAGAACTAATACTCAATCCCATCAATTAATAATCTTCTTGATCAACTCAAGGGTGCAAATTTTTTCCTTAAGATTGATATAAAGTCAGGCTACCACCAGGAATTCATTGAGAAAACTTATGTATGGAATATTGCCCTCGATTCTAAAGAAGGCCTTTTCAAGTTGTTGGTCATGATTTTTGTCTTGAATAATGCTCCATCAACGTTCATGAGGATGATGGATGATATCTTGCAGCCATTCACAAATTATTTTGTGGTCATATATTTGGATGATATACTCATCTTAAGAAAAACTTGGGTAGAACACTTGCAACGCATTCAACAGATCTTGAGCACCCGGTGACAACACAAGTTATATGCTAATATGGAGAAATGCTCGTTTGATATGCAAAGAATTCATCATATTTTATACATCATGGATAATCATGGTGTGCATGTGGATCTAGCCAAGATCCAAGTCATTAACGATTGGTTGGATCCAATGACTCTAATGTATATCCATAGTTTATTGGGCCTTACTAACTTCTATTTCAAGTTCATGTTAGGGTTCTCTCATATCACTCAGCCCCTAGGACAAGTAACCAAGGGTGGCGGCAAAGCCAAGTTCATTTGGTTTGAACACTTAGCCCCTACGAAACTCAATCATGAATGCATTGAGAATGCAATAGTTAATCGAATCATGGACACAAAGATGAAGGGAACCAACTAGAAAAACATCCAACTCTGTTAGGTCATCAAAGCAGGGTAGTTTCTTCACTAGTGTAAGTGGCTCATTAGTATTCAAATTCAATAGAAGTTTTCCCATATGATGGTGGTATGTGATGCAATGGGGACCATTGTGAATGATCCAAGTGGATATTGGTGGCCATCCACCTATTCCATTGATTCAAAATGGTTTGACATCTTAGTCATTTTACTAAAACTTTTCAGGTTCTAAAATTTTAGTGTTTTTTTCGAACGTTTCCCTTGCATTTTTGGCAGTTGACATAGGCCAAACTCATAGAACATGGATTAATATTATAAAAATCTAGGAAACTCCCTAAATGGAGTTTGTATGCAAAATTTGTACCCCTAAGAAGTTGACATATCAACTAGCCTCCTTGGGGCCCTCACTCCTTTTTATGTATGATTTCCAATGGTCAAGGTTTTGGATCTTTTGGGTTTTCGTATCCTAGGGCATCATACCTTATGTTAAAAGGTAGTTTGGCCTCTTGTAATTTCTTCTTGCAAACGAGTGCAACAAGCACATCTTTTCCTTTAGATAGGATACCACCATTCTAGATTCTTCATATTACTTTGGATTTTATAGTCTTTTCCTATTTCTCATTAATAGAATCTGGGTTTCGTTGTATTATTGTTCTCTCTAGAATATCTCTATTTGTTTTCTTTTTAAATTTATACCTTCATTTCATTCCCTGATTAATCCAAATCAATAGTATTAGAGAAATTTAGTCCTTGTTGTTTCTCCATGCATATCCATGAGTTTCTATATGCATGTCCCTGACAAGGTCAAGGTATAGGGACTTGGGTCTCAAACTAACTAATCTTTGGAAAGACCACACTTGTGAGCATAAACAACCTCCCACGGTGAAAGAAAACATAGACGATGGATTTGAAGATCCTATCAAGTCGTTGCTTAAGGAATCCCTTGCATGATAGAGGAATGAGATGATGGATAATTTCCCTCATATCCTTTGATGATTACCGAAATTGGTAGAGACACCTTCAATACGAAGTCATTTCAAAGTTGCAACACCCTTAAAGGTGCAACTTAACTTAGACATCCATTTATTTGAAGGCCGAGTAGATGTAGATACTTTCAAGAAATGGTTAAATTTGTTATAGGGTTAATGATCGATTCAAAAAAATTCCAACCTTGAAAAGATCACCTTTGTACTCCTTAAGTTCCTTTCCCCTGTCAAATATTGATGGGATAGTCGTTGGGAGAGGCATGCCAAAGATGAAATTGCAACATTTAGGACATAACCACTTTGATAGCTTTTGTTGATGTCATCGAGGAGAAGTTCTACCATGTTGTAAACTATGATGACCAATACACAATATGGACAAATTTATGCCAAGATAGAGACTAGACGGTGCTAAAGTACACCAATATCTTCCATACCTTGCACTCAAAGTTGGATAAGAGAGAAATTGAGTGGCACTTGGTTATGAAGTAACATAGATTGAATTCTAGACATATCTTCATTGGGAGCTACTTATTGATATGTTGTGAAAATTGAGCAATAATTTAAGTGGAATTTTGGGTCTACAAATCCACCACAACAACAACATGGTAAAGGTGGCCCTAACTCATAGGGAAAATGACAGAGAAAGGATGTCAAACTCAAGAGAACATGTCCAAGATGCAGGTAGAAAATGGTAATGGGAAGTCAAATAAGGACATTAGAAAGTGGTGTGAGTTTCAAAAAATCCCTTGACACAACATTGATGAATGTCACTCAAAATAGTTTTGTTAACCACAATACAAGCCTCATAGTTAGACTCCAACTCTGACTTTGATTTAGAGCCAAACAAAAGAAAGTAGAATATCGACATAGAACCTGTTGTTACCATTACAAGTAAAAATATCCAACCTAGAGAGCCAAAGGATCCTGAGGAAGGTTAGTTCCTCTTCCATTCACAAATGTAGGTGAAGGGGACTTTGCTACATTTCATTATTGATGGTGATAGCTAAAAGAACCTAATCTCAATAGAGGTCATCAAAAGATTGAAGTTGTCGACAAATCCAAATCATCATTTGCATGAGCCATGGACAAGACATCCATGTCAGTTAGCAATGTCGCCTACACTACAACCTCAAGCCCTTCAAAGACGAGGTAGTGTGTGATGTTGCCCCACTTAAATTTTTTGATGTTATGTTAGGACAACCCTACAAACAAGGTAGAGCATTTGTGCAACAATAGCCTTATCAATTAACCACACTCTAGTAAGCTTTCCTCCAAAATCCCCTTTTCCCATTTCACATTTACTTCTAGGGATTTTGCAACCTTCAACCAAA
>JASDQU010384015.1:0-11078 GCA_032191745.1 Picea mariana | reverse complement strand
CATTTTATCCATGAGGAAATTGAATAAATATCTTCTTGTTCTTTATCATACGATGAATTTCATGTTCCTTGCACATACAATCACTGTCCCTCAAAATCTGAAATATGCCCTTAGCTCTACAATTGTTGGAGTTGACTTTGAAGATGGTCGCTATCCTTCAAACACATCCTTCTAACACCCAATTTATTTTTATGGATGTGTCGTAGGTGTCAAACCATGTTCTGAAGATTGTGTACATCCTCAAGGTGGTAGATTCATATTTGGAACAATGCTAATATGAAAACCATCAACCAGTTACATGATCATGCAGTTTTTGTAACAACTGGTTAGTAAAACAACTTTTAACATTCATTTTTCTTATAAAAAAATCAGGAAATTGTAAATAAAAACAACTTATTATCTTTAAATGATCTTGAATGGTATATCTTGTAGAAATTGTTAGGAATTTGGAAAAAAAGATAACAATAAGGTCAAAAAGGGAGGAAGATGAAGTAAAAAATGGGTTAATAACAATGATGACATCATAAAAAAGAAGGCCCAATAAGAGTTTGAAGGTCAGTTGGGGCTCTCAAACTTATATGATAGGGATTCCATTGTTGGTTGCTTTTCTGGTTGGTTCACGAACAAATATCTTAAACATGTTAGGGATTGCTGTCCCTTGACCAAGTTTTCAGGGTTCTTGGTCATGTTTGAACATTTTGGACTTCGACAGACTATCGAAGGTGGAGCGCAAGATGAAGCAAAGATCGCGGGATCTCAGCCCCTTTTTGGGTCCTTTTTGGGTTTTGGGAATATATAACGGGTATGGGAATGTCATCCCATGGGTTTACCCATGCTTAGGCCTATTTTGTAATATATAAATAGATGTCTAGGCGATGTAAGAAAGAGGAGAAGAGGCATCTATGTGATGTTGTGCTAAGTGCAACTGTGGTTTGTAAATGATTTTTGCATACTGTGAGGAGAAGATACATCTATGTGATGTTGTGCTAAGTGCAAGTGTGGTTTGTAAATTCTTTGTGCATACTGTGAGAGACTTGCAGAGCTAAGTGCAAGTGGTTTTAATAGATTGTGAAGGGCTTTGTGCTGTAATGCAAGGAAGAAGGATCTAGCAAGATGCACAGATCTTCTGTCCTATGCGGAGTAGGGTTTTGAGGCTCTGTGCATGTAACTTATTGAAGAAGATAATAAAGAAGAAGATTTGGTGGACGTAGCCCCAGGGTGGGGGTGAACCACGTATATGTTGTGTTTCTCTGCTTTGTGCGATGTGTTGTTTTATTTATGTGTTATTTTCTAAGTGCTTGATATAGATAGATAGACAAATCTCTTTATGCTTTGTGCTTATGATGGATCTGGATGCTAGATCTGACATAGGTGAAGGTGCTTAGTGCTTGAATCTTCTAGATATGATCCATTTATTTATGCTAAGTGCTTAAATGCATTAGATCAGGGTGAATGTTGCGATGCTCTGTTTTCTCTGCAGAGTAGATATTGGTTAAACAGTGCTAAGTTCTCTATCAAGTATTATAATCATAGATTTGTGTCCCAACTAAGGTTGCAAACACTTGATTCCTGCAACCACCCCCGCCTCTACCTCGGGTGAGATTTCATCTGCTTTGCAGGTGTTGCCGAAAGGGCTGGTAGTTAGGGTTTTGTTGGTGCGTTGTTGTAGCATTGAACCTTGGGTCTGCCCTTGTGCCAACAAATGGTTCCGTTGTCGGGACCTGAAACTCTGATTGCTGGGAATTGAGGAAGAAGAATCTTTGTGCAAAGATTCGACCTGAAATTGTGAAAGCTCTGTGCGTAGATCTGTTTCTCTAGTGCACAATAATCTACTTAGTTTGACAAGCTTTGTGCTAAGGAAAAGAAGTCTGATCTGAAGAAAAGAGGTAAGATATGAAAGCTTTGTGCTCTGAGAAAGGTAAAAGTGAGAATTTTTTATTAAAAGAGGTAAGATATGAAATCTTTGTGCTCTGATAAAGGTAAGAATATTTAAAAGTTCTAGATCTGAAAGATTTGTGCTCTATAGAAGTAAGATAAGTGGAAATTTTTGTTTCAACAATATGGATCCAGGTATGTTTGATAGATTCTATCCTAGCTTGAAAAAAACGGTATTAATAGATGAAACAAGATTTGATATGAGTAGATCTGATAAGAATAGTGAAAAATGTGTTATACCTATGCATAGAAAGAATGTTTGGACTAATAAGTGTATGCAGGATCCTAGAAAGAAATGTTTGCAGGTTAGCTACCATGATCATAGCGCACAGTACAGGACAGGCTGGGGATCATTTAAAAGAAAGAGAGGATTAACCCTATGTTACATTTGTAGAAGACCAGGACATCTTGATAAGGAATAACTTGGGAGAAGACCTAGTTGTCTTTATTCTAAAGCTTTGGACCATGAAGTATTGGATTTTCCTAGCATGATTGCTAAGGTTGAAAGAATGAATATGAGCCAAGAAAACTCTAAGGTAGATCCAGAAATTAAGATTATGGCAGAATACCAGAAAGAATCAGAGAAAGTATTGCTACAGATGAAAGAAACACTGAATGACCACCGACATGTCAGATTATTAGAGATCTTCAAAGAAAAAGAATGCCTGGAAGCAAGAATAGGAGACTTCGACATTGACTGTGTTCTAGATGAGGAAACACAGGTGAATATCATGACATAGAGAACTTGGGAAGCTATAGGGAGGTCTGCTATGATTCTTTCATTAGGAGGAATAGGACTATTCAAAGGAGAGCTGATAAACCTATGTGGAAAGCTCACTCGGATACCCATGAATGCCAATGGAGCTTTATGGCTATGAGAAAACACTGTTAGATAATCCAAATATATCAAAACAAACTTATCCTTCTCACCTACAAAGGCAATGTCCATAGCCCTATGAAAGGTGGCCGCAACATTCATAAGCCCAAAGGGCATCTTGGCATACATAAAAGTACCCCAGGGAGAGTTGTGAATACTATTTTTTCTCTATCATCTAGATGTACTGAGATTTGGTTATAGCCTGAAAAACCATCAATAAAAGACATGACACTAGCTCCAGACACTCTTTTCAATATATGCTCCTTCTTCGACAAAGGGTAGTTATCTTTCTTAGAACACTTGTTCAAGTTCCTGAAGTCAAAACACAACCTAATTTCCCCATTCTTCTTCCTAACAAGAAATAAATTAGCAACCCACTCAAAATATCTTAGTGGAATGATAAGTTGAGCATTCAATAGTTTTTTAATTTCCTTTTCCATTATGGGTAGAAGAAGAGGGCTGATAGATCTTAGTTTTTTCTTGAATGGAGTGGATTCTTTATTCAAAGGGATTTTATGCTCAATCACTTGAGTGTCATAGGTTTTTAAGTCACTGTACTCCCATGCAAAAAATGTCTGAAAATTATTTCATCAGGCTGCCATAATCAACTCTCTATTCTGCAGTCAATTGTGTGGACAGATTTATGGTTTTTGGGCACTGTTCATCTCCTAAGTTGTACTTAAAGACAACATGGTCTTCCTCTTTCTTATCGGGCTTCAAAGTCACATCGTTTTGTTCAAAACGTTTCTCAAGTGGTACTAGTCCTCTTGGGATTTGATTATTAGGAAGTTGAATGATATCATGGCATCCAATTTTATTTTTCAGTTTAGGCTTTTTGACCTTTTCAACATTTTCATTTTCATGATCTATATGGAGGGATGAAAACTCATCTATAACTTCTAGAAATCTAACCAATTCCTCATCATCTTCAAACACTTTCCTAAACTTTACATCGTCTGGCAAGGAAGGTCTATATTTCACTTGAATTTCATAGTTAAGATTTGTTGGCAATGGTGGATTAAGGGTACTAGTTGAAAAAGATAATGAATCAACAAGTTGATTCATTGCTCTTGGAATATATGAAATATTGAATGCTAGAAAAGAATCAATGAGATTCCATACCTCATCTCTATATGCCTTAAGCCTGACATGTTTGGATTGAAAAGTGCTCTTAATTTGTTGAATTATCAGATCATCATCTCCAAATACCTTCAATCCCTGAATATTCATGTCCTTAGCAACATTTAATCCCAAGACTAAGGCTTTGTATTCTGCTATGTTATTTTTAACCTTAAAATCCAACTTGAAAGACAAATGAATTGTTTCTTTTGAAGGTGAAACAAAAACAATACCTTCCCCTGCAGATTCTCTTGAACAAGCACCATAAAATAAGCTTTCTGAGCTGTAGAGATGATGACTGAGAATCATCAATATGAAGTATACAAGATCCCAAACCCATGTCAACTTAGTATAGGGGATGATTAGTAGGCTCCTTCTCATCACTGATAATATAGGATAATTGTGCTTCCCTATATAATATCCTCTGTTCCCCTCCAAAGACTGGGACAATTGCATAAGAAATGTCATTTTGCAAGGTGCCCCCTAGCCTCTTTATCCATTCTCTAGATAAAAGCATACCAAATTTGGGTGGCACATCACCTACCACAATGTCCATTACCATGCTCATCATGGGAAACTGGGATAAGGAAATTGCTATATCTTTAATCAAGCCAAGGAACGCAACCTTCCTAGAGTAAAATGAAAATAAATCATGATAAAACTTGCTTATTTCTAAACCCAACTCATCCATGACGACTTTTGGCATGAGGTTATGAGAATCTCATGTGTCTAAAAGGAAATTATTTAGAATTTTATCATGGATGTTCAAGGAGACATAAAAAGTTGGAGAGGTTTCCTCACGGTCTTCAACCATTGGACTAAGGACAATATTAGGATTATCATATTGGAGGTTTACAACATAAACAATAGCTAGCATGGATTTAGGCTCAAGGGCTTTGAATATGGCTTGTTTGAAGGTATCATTCTTCATTAATTCCATGAGTGGTATGGGAATTTTAACCTTATGAATTTCTGATTCAATTCTAAATGAGAAAGGAACTTTGTCAGGTCTTCTTACCTCATGCACAAGAGATTTAAGAAGTACTTGATCCTTTGTTTGAGGCTGATCTTTGCTTGGTTGTTGTTTTGCAGGGAATCAACTTTCTTGGGAGGATCTTGCTCATCTTTCTAACTATTATTTTGTTTAGATCTCAGATTGTACCTATTTTGATCATTAGCTTGAAAAACTGATCCATCATTTGAGTCTTGATTAGCCTGCTGATTAATCAAATCTTCTTCATAAGAAGACTGTGTCAAGAAAGATGCATCAACTTTATCTCCTAGACAATGAATCTCATCATATTCTTCTGGCTTACCTTCCTCCATTACCGTGTTCTGAAAAGGGGCTTTAATATTTCGATCCTCATTAGCATTTCTATTCCTTTGTAAAATATGATGTTTCTCATTATTTCTTCTATAAGGATTTGGATTTCGAGGAATAAAAGCATTAGGATCCCTACCATTTACAGGCTGCTTGTTTTCAATCTTCATCTTGGACAATTCAGAATTCAAAGATTCAATCATCTTAGCCATCTTTTCAATATTTGGATCAACACTTGATGATGATGCCTCTCCTTTTTGTTTCCTTCTATCACCTCTACCTTTCAACTTCTCTGCAGCGAGGATATTGGATTCCACTTCAAGTGATGCATCCTGCATATCAGCCAATGTAATTGACCTCATTCTCTTAACAACGAGCAAAATTCAGAATCAAAAGCATTGGAATATGTGATTTTTGCAGAGGTAGCAATAGGTTTGATTTCAGCTGGGATCTTGCTATACATCCGGTTAAATTTCTTGGTAAAGTATGACACTGATTCACCACTTTCCCTTCTCAAGTTCCAAAACTTTGTAATGTTGTAAAGAAAATCCTTCTTATTCCCCCATTGTTTTAAGAAACTATCATCTAAAACTTCAATACCTGTTATGGTTCCTGGTGTTATTTCTCTAAACCATCTCCTGGCCTCTCCATCTAAGCTTTTCAAAAACACTCTCATCCATACATCCTCCTATGTGATATTTAAGTTATTAGCATAACTATAAAATAATTCAAGATGCTCTTCAGCTGTGACCTCTTCTGTCCTTAAAAATTTAGGCATGTACTTTTGATAGTCTCTAGTAGGCATTCCATTCAGAGGATTTGGCAATACTAATGGTGCATATCTAACAACTATGATTCTTTCCATCTTAGTGAGATTTTGAGGTGCTACTTCCATGATAGTGGTAGATGTAGATGTACTAGAAGTTTGGATAAATATGATTTCAGATGAGGTTGATATAGAGGACGAAGGTGAGGTAATGAGAGGAAAAAGTATTTTTGGACTTGCAATGGCAGAAGGTAAATATGAAGCTCTATATAGTTCAGACAATAACTTGACAAGGTTTTCTTCTCCTTTTATAGACAATTCATGTAAGACAAGCTCAACTGCAGGAAGATTTGTATGAATGTAGGATGAATTTGGTTCAGTTTTAGACTAAGAAGATTCTATAGATGACGAGCAAATGTCTTCTTCAAAAAATGGTGAACTATCTTCTTGAGTAAGATCAGGAGATCCTTGAACTTCTAAAACTACTTTTTCACTATCAGTCTTTGAGCTTATAGTTTCAACAAGTGTTGGTTTTATTAGTGGATTTTCTAGAAAAGACACAGAGGGATTTCTAGAGATACCTGAACTTGAAGATCCCTTCTGTAATGCCTTTCCTTCTTTGATTATTCACTCAGGATGAGATACTGGATCAGTTAGTGGCTGATAAGTATTTTCTTGAGTATGCGCCTTCTTAGGAGCCACAATGTACCAATGGAATCGCCGGATTGAAGATTACAACCAAACTAATGCCCTGCCTTTGTCTATCATCAAAAGCTGGGACGATGTCATCTCCTAGGGAAGCTTTCTTCACACTCCTTTCCCCTAAAACGATGCCAATTTGTTATCACTCCAAGAGTCACTCAAGGTTTTAGGTTGAGTAAGCTTGGTAACTTAATCAAATGTTTAATAAAATGTATAAAAATGGATCAGAAAATGAATAACTCATTCAATAATTCCCTCACACAAGACACTTGAACATATCCAGACAAGATAAGGCTCTCAAAAGGTATTTCTCAGATGATTTTTAAACTCATATGGATGGAGAACACTCACTATACCAGCAATATCATGTATACCTAAAATATAGATGAAAGACTGATTATAACAAGGAAGAATACTTATAATTCTGCCTACCAATGCAATGATTAAAAGACATTAATCATTCACTGTGTAAACAAAACAAATGAATATGATGTTAAATATAAGTATAAGAAAAGACAAATGTACAGAGGTCTCAACAATAGCAATGATAGAAACTTATGATTCCAATATATATATATATATATATATATATATATATATATATATATATCAAAGTCTTATATAAAAGAGTATCTCAAAGTCTTCAAGTTCGAACTCTTTACAATGTAGCTTCAATGATCTTAAATAGCCTTACAACTTAGTTGAGATCCCCTAAGTATGGATCGAATAGCTACATAATTGTTGGATCTAATCTATTACAAAATCTTCAGTATCTAGATCCTATTTTCATGGAATCAAATATTCATCCTAACTAAGTCATCGACATCTCCATAGGCTTGTTGGAGGATGAGAGTGATATTCTAGAGTCTTCAATAGTAGCTGGCCTTCGAGTCACCTTATTCTTTGACCAAGAAGAAATTCAAATGTGACTTGTCCTCTTACTTGTTGAAGCTCAACTGGTTTGTAGCGTGATACATGAAAAATAGATGACAAGTGCTGCAAACTTCTGTAGGAAACTGTTTTGGCCAAAATACTTGAAAATTTGTTTGAAACTTGACTTGAAGGCTAGGATATTATTTGATCTTGAACCCATAACAATGTTTTTTACTAATATAAATGGTATTACTCGGACTTCATACCATTATCTTTGGATTTACACCTCTCTTTCATAATGTAGCCTTCATATACATCCAGAAGACTTTCAAGTTTATAAAACAAGTATAAGATTTTGTGAGAATGTGATGCATATAACTTTAACACTGTGCCACTGATAAACAGGTCTGATAACCTATGTCTTCAAGTGAATCTTATCATACCCTTAAGTAAGGACTCTAAACAGGGTGTGAGCAAATATGAGTGATGAAGCTCATGTAGGTTGCACCGATAGCCTACACATTGTGTAGCCTTGTCTTTGCAAGTGTTTTGATGTAATTTCCAAACTCCCATATACTTGTCTTATGTTCTTTGAGAACCAAAACTGAGAGCTATATGTATATAGGCAAAAATAAATATATATCCTCTGTTTAATAACCTTTCAAACAGAAAATGAACAATGTATAAATGGAATATGACATGTTCATTGTAAGCGGGAAATCTTTAGCACAAAACTGGTAAGACACACTTTTCCATCAATCATCTTGTTTGGAGGAACTTGGTGAAGTTGTTTCCTCCAAAAAAATAGGCAAGCTATTCTTACTTAGCATAGTTTTTTCCAAATAGATATGCTTAGTTAGTTTTCTATTGGTTTCCCTTAAGCTAGTGTTTTGTTTGTACATATTGACCAATAGAGTTCTTTGAATACCTTTCCTTCTGATACTTTTCCTCAACTTAGTGCATTCATTAGCTATCTCTCCCATCTAAGTGGCAAGGTGATTTCTCAGGGTAGAGTTCTTTTGCTTCAGAACTTGATTCTTTTCCTTGAGGATCCTGATTTCTGCCTTAGTCGCTTGTAGTTTGTCCTCCTTTTTCTTTGATGAAAAGGTTTCAGGGGATGACCGTAAAGGATTAGAAGGCGAATCACTTAATTTAACAATGGCTTCTAGGGCCTCCTTCTCAAGAGGGGATACATTTAACTTAGGCAACTTAATTCTGGGCTTTATAAGTTCGATCTCTTGCTGAGACTGTTCTGTAAGTGCAAGTTTGTTTCTTAAAGACCTCACGAGGGCAGGTGAAATTGCTTTAACTTCAATGATTTGGAGGTCATCATCCACTTCCATGGATGAAGTTTCAATAGGGGTATCTAACTATTCTTCACAAACCCTTTGTTTCTGAGTGTCCTCTATCAACTCAAGCTTGCTACGAGAATATCTGCTCAAGACTGGTGGAACAATTTTATATTGAACACTATGAACCTATTTATCAATTTCTTTTGGAGGGAGTTCAACATAGACTTCTTGTTCTTCTTCAGTAACAACTTCTTTACCTTTTCCTTTTCCTTTATTTCTCTTAGAAGCTCTAATAGGTAGAGGATCCTGAGATACAAGAGCTTGGGAAGAGTGTGGTGCTTCTGGTGGGGAGTCATAGGAAGGAATGGAAGTCTTCTTTCTTGGAGTCTTATGTTTCAAAAAGGAAGCAGGCATGTCGATTTGGTAGTTGGAGACAAATAAGAAAGTAGGCCAGAATTTGCACTCTTTCTTCAACTGTTCAATAACTATAAACTTGATTAGGGCATGGTGGAAGATGGCCTTCTCTAGTTTATCATGTTTCTTCTGAGCTAACAAGATCATCCTTTGAAGACTCATAAAGAGAAAGTATGCTAAATCAATTTCTTTTTTCTGAGTGAAATGCAAAAGTATCTTAAAATGATATTGTAAAATGTTGTTGTATATCCCTTCGCAAGTGAAATACCTTTGTATGATGAGAAAAATCTTGTCATGGGATTGCAAAATCCACTACTTGGGTATCCCTTTGACTAAATTGGCTCCCTTATGCTCAGGTTTCAACATATCCTGACACCAACCTTCTTTTTCTAGCTTCCTAGCTTTGAACCACTGCTCACCTGTCATGGGTATGTCTGTCACCTTTGCTACCAGGTCCACTTTCAAATTAATCTCCATAGGGATAACTTGGGTTTTCCCCTCCCTGTAATTCTTTACAAAGTCATGACTAACCTCCAGATGGTGGCCATCCAACTTTTGACAAAACCTCAGACACCCCAAACGCTTGAATGCATCCAAGTGATCGGGATTCTGCTTGATCAAAATGATGGTTGTGGGTTCAAATCTGTGAAGAGACCCTGACCTCTTCCTAGGTGTATCAACTTTAGGATCCATCTGCAGAGGATCAAGTTCCTGTATCACTTTTGGAGACAAAGAGTAAGTTTACAGGATCAAATTTAAAGACAAGTGCTTCATATGCAAACTCTTCTTAAGAAAATGAGAAATAGATTGTTGGTTGAGTGATTTGGGGGGGATTTTAAACTAGTGCTGAAGTGTTCTGATCCTTCAAATCATTCATTGAAGTGATCTCAATGAGTTTATGATGAAACAGAGTTTTTCACGGAAGTTTGGAGTGCGCCCAATGTAAAAATGATGATATGCGCTAACAACTCAGAAATTTGTAGCACCGAGTGTGTAAAACCAGTGCCAAATGCTGCAAGCTCGTACTGGATGAGTACTTGAGATATTTTGAGCTCAAAATAATTAGTTTTAACAATGATGGCTAATCATGACCAGAAAATACTTGTAGGATCACATGTTACACATGAAAATCTCGTGACTCAAATTTTTCAAAAGGATCTATATACATTGTGACTTAGGCTAAAAAAACTTTATAGCCTCATAGTCATTAGTAGAATGACTATTCTTGACTAACTAAGACCAAATGATAGACCCACTTGACAATGTATTAAAACCAAAGAAAAAACAGAGTGACAATCTGATAACAGAGTGAAAATCTGATTTTCTATGCATTTCTAGAATAATCATAGCTACAACATAGAATATCAAATTGAAAGAGAAAGGCATCGAGATATTTAGTTACCATCCCATTAAAGTTTGGAAAAGATGATGGTGGAATGTTCTTCACTTTGAACTCAGTGGTTGTATCCACAATAAGAAATTTGAATATTACTTCCCCTTCTTCTGCATTGAATGTTGCATCTTCATTTTCGTTGTCTTACATATCTCTTTCCCAAAAGAACGAAAACTGCTTAGTCCACTCCTATGATCCTATAGCCGGTTCACTTGGATCCCCAAGTATTGTTGTTTCAGTTGTATGATCAACTGGAAAATTGAAAATCTGTTCAATTAGAATTGTTCCTGGTTCCGTCTCGTCTCATCTTCCTACTACATATTTTTCCTTCTGATTTTACTTGAACTATTGGAATTATGCCTTCAAAAGTGTTACTAGATGGTTTG